>WHYT01015578.1:208574-263459 GCA_009806455.1 Tetrax tetrax | reverse complement strand
TTTATCCACCTGGCCAGCCGAGCTGGAAACATAAGGTATTTCACATCAGTAATACATAAAATAGAGAGAATGAAATGTATTTCCAATTTTGAAAACAACCACAGTAAGTGATTCATCGAGATGTTGAGAATAACTGCTGTACGTTGGATGGACAGCATGATCCATAGCTTAAAACAGTCCTCACACATGTCTTTTAAACCAAAAAGATCAGTCAAGCTAAAACCAACATACACAATTTCAACCACTCCTGGTTTATCATCCTTATTGGCCTTATTTGGCTGCACAGAAAGAAGAAAATTCACTTGGCTTTCAGCTGGGCAGCTGTCAAGCAGCAGCAATTTACATTATTTTATAGAATTGCTAAAGATTCTAAGAAATTATATTTTTGCCTAAAATATATAACAATAATTGAGGACTTCATGGCATTGATCAGCTGGGATCTTTTCTTTAAATAGCTATAAACTTTCCAAGGCCTGGTACCTAAATTGTAACAAATGTGGTTGTAAGGATTCATATAAGTAGTTGTGGATGCTGCCAAAACCTCACTTACGTTTAGTGATGCTGCAGTGTAGACTCTTGGAAACCAAAGGCCTGGGGGGATGCTGAGTACCTGAGACTGGCCTGACGCGCTGGTGGGGCATAGGCAGGGGCATAGATCTGAGAACTAGACGTGATTCCGTGCTTCTGAGTATAAATACACCCATTCTCAAGTCTTCACCCTCGGCTCATGGAATCTGCTCTCATGTGGTTAAGTATTGTTTGCATTCTTTTCCAATCCCTACCCTTTGTGTGATTAGCTGCGGTATGTTTAAAATGCTCCATCAGTCTTTAACGCTCATTGGTTCTAATGCTTCCTCAGAACTACCCGTCTCTCCTAGCTGTCATTATTTCCTCTACATTTTATTAACAACTCCACTGCCTTTGATCTCCCCTCCTCTCTGCACACATCCTTTCTGCTGTTAGCTCTGTCCCATGGGCAGCATCCCTGATCATCCTTTCATGTCATTTCCTCCCAGTTGCTCTCTGCCACTTTACGGTCAGCCCTAAAACCCCACATCCTATCATGCACATTTACAAGCTGCCTCTCTGGAACAGAAGAGACTTTATCTGTGGCTGCACCATTACATTAGATTAGATTAGATTATAATGTAACATAACATAAAAACCATAACATATGTAATAAACATGCAATATATAATACTGCACTAAGGGTATAAAAATCTTAGTATTTTATGTGTTTGATAATGAAGGCAAAGACTTTTGCATCCTTGTGTTTCAGTCCCTGTAGTGTTCTGGGCAGCTTCCACTGCTCTGCCTGGCTATTGGGATTCCCTGAAATTTCTGTGTGCTTAGGCATCCCCCACTGCAGCCTCTCTTCTTTGACACCGCAGTTTGCCATGCCATACTCTGTATTCACTCTTGCAAAGACTGCGCTGGTCTGTGTTGACCAGCACATTAGATATTGCTGATGGAAAATTCCCAAGAAATCTGTCCAGTCACGCAGAGACCTGAGCAACCTCAGTGCATCAGTAACTAAGTGTGAATTGGACGAAGCAATGGCCAGTGAACAGGCTTGTGACTGTTCAAGCTTCTTCCAATGTAAGTAAGGCACTAGCCCTCAAAGGAGACTTCTGGCCTTTAAGTTGTTCAGTTTTTACAGATACAAGTGGACCCTTCTGGAATTTTCAAAAGGCCTTTTACTAAAAGTTCCAAAGGTACTTATTTGCCCAGCTAAGCACAAGAACGTTTTAAAAATCTCCCCTTAAATCTGTCTGACCTTGGGGTTATCATATTCCAGCCACTTCCTGAAAAGAGAGGGTAGAATATTGTTTTCTAGAAAGCAGATGTGGCTAAAGCAACTGTGCACAAGCTTCGGTTAAACAAGAAACCACCTTAAATGAATGAGAAACAAATCTGATCAGCATTCTGAATGTCTGGGGTAATGTGAAGCCAGTGAAAACAAATGTTCGTTAAACATAATAAAATAGCTCTTTGTTACCTTTTGCTTTTTTTTACACATGCATTTAGTTTGAATAGCTTCAATACAGTACCAAACAAAATACCAGGTGAGGCAGTGACCATTCGGCCCCTCTCCTTCCTCCCCTCTCTCTTTTTGGGTAAACTCCAGAGCCTCACCCGGCCCAGGGACCTCAGCCCGTGTTCTGCCCTGAGAGATGTCAAGAAGCAGAGTCATCCAGCACATCCTCCAAACTGCAAAGCTCCGTTAGTCAAAAGACTCCTCCACAAGAGAGCTGAACTCTTTTCTTTCCCAGCTCACTAAATCTCCAGGACTGGAGCTGGCAAGTGTTGCTGCTCGGCCCTTCTCCAACATGGACAGCTCGTGTAGCA
The DNA here is from genome assembly GCA_009806455.1 of Tetrax tetrax. Lineage (NCBI taxonomy): Eukaryota > Metazoa > Chordata > Aves > Otidiformes > Otididae > Tetrax > Tetrax tetrax. The sequence continues at coordinate 261,110 of WHYT01015578.1, read as the reverse complement.
CTAGACCCGGGGTGGAGCTCCATACTGAACCAGCTCGGTCTCTTGGGGGAATTTTTTTATAATTAGTAGGATCAGTGGGCTGGCTTCGGAGCCCATTCTCTGAGGGGTAAAGCTGGTCTAAGACAAAGATTTTTATCATCTTTACACATCCCATACTGCAGGATGAAGCCTGTCAAGCCCTAATGGGATTTAGAGCACCTCATTGACTGCTCTGGGCACGCAGGCTTCCCGCAGTGCCAACACAGCCAGATTAAGAGATGTGTGAACAGTCAATTTTTGTGGTTCATTGCTTACTGAAACAAATGCTGAAAATAAATTCTGCTGTTACTTTTTAGATGTTTCCAAAAATGGAATTAAGCTAAGTCTTATATCATAATACTAACACAGAAAGCTTTCAAATTTTCAACAAAAAGTACACTTCTAAAACTGATTTTTCCCAGTTATACCCAAACGTACAAGAGTCCTAGCTACACTAGAGGCTCACCCCACCACAGTGGGGCCAATTTGGTAGTTTCACCTTTTCCTAATTTGGAAACCTATTCTAACTGGGAAATATTCATTTAAGGTGAAGGTAATGCAGTCAGGGAGGATTTAGGAGCTCCATGGTACAAAAACTCTATCATAGCTGAGTACTATACATGTGAGCTTATGTGCTTTGAATCCTGTGCTGAGTTCCTAAAACAATGCCTGGTAAGAAATGAGGGAAGAATAAATTCAAACTATTCCAGACAACATGAGAGTGGTCTTTTTAACAGAGCAAGCCTGTAAGCCTAGTGGACCCTTTTTCTCTGGGAAAGCCAAGGAGTTTCTTATGAGGAAAACATGGATTAAGTACTGCTGTTGGGCTAATCCAAACTGTGAACAGGACCTGCTTTTCATCTGTTTTTTTTTTTTTGTGATGCCCATCTGAGCTAGGTGCAAAGAACAGCACTAGCAGTAAACATGCTGCCTCTCTGGATGGCAGGCAACAAGAATGATGTGAGATGCTTCATTTAAACAAATGATCAGTCTGCTCCCAAAAGATCATGATTAGGACAGTGGTATTTATATGGGGAACTCCCACTATGGAACATAATTTAGGGGCAAAGACTGAGGAAAACAGGCACTCAGAAGAGAGGAACAGAGTTCCTGGGAGGAACCCTGACATGTATGGTCCATGCCAGAACCACAAAAAAAGAGACCCATCTTTAAAAATTCAGTCACTGATCTCAAGAGAGCATGTAGATTCTAAAACAGGCAGGATTTCTCATACCACCTCACAATGAAAGTTGTTTCTGCCACCCCAGAAGCAATGGTACTTCAAGGCAGATGCAGAGAAAAAAAAAAACAGCATGACCAATTCTGTTGCAGCTCAGTAGTTCTAGAAATAATTTCATCCACCTGTGAAGTGAACTAAGAGACTCACATGCTCTCTTCCTCTTGGGTCTTCCCCCTTGTAAGCTTCTTGATGTTTAGAGGCATTGAACCTGATCTAGCCATTATTCCTCCTCATTAGTTAGTTTTCAAACACATGGTATTTTATCACCGAGACTAAACCTAGATGTTATCATAGAGCTGTGATGTACCCCTCAGAGTTTGATGGCTACTAGTGTTGTTTAATGGATACTTGTTTATCAGGCCTGTCTATTGTTGTGGATATTCAAAAATTATCTGATATGTTGAAAAAATATATGTATTCCTCAGCTATGGACATTATTCTTCATTATTTACTGACTTAGAAAGTTTTTTCCTACTTGTAGCTGTTGAGATCCTGTCTGTTTTCCATTTCATATTGAAGCATTTCCATTTCATGTTGAAGAACTTCTTATTGTCCACTTCAGAAGGAAGTTAAAGCCTCCAATTCTATCTGCAGAAAATAGGAAAGCCCTTAGCCTGTGCAGGAGCAAACAGTTAAGGATGAAAGCACAGAACAAATGTTAAGTAACTTAAGCATTACAGTATGGTAGGATAATTACAAGTAAAATTATGCCATATATGGTAATACTCACTGGGATTCAAAGGAAAGCCAAATGATGGGCACTGTTGCCCTGGGAGAAAGGAAATGCAATTCATGGAGTGATGAACTACAAATAACCTTTAATAAAATGGAATAGTTCAAAGTCCAAGGTTTGTTTGAAGAAATTTTTTTTATTATTATTTTTTTCCAAAGAAACAATGTTGTAAGGTAGATTTGTTTGAAAACTTGTATGCATATGTCTTCAAATTGGTGTGCTTGGTTTGGAATTGTTCCCAGGACACTTAATTTTTATCAATAAAACAAGAAAATGTTTTAGCAGTGAAGCCCAGGCAGAGATGAATCCAAACTCTAAACTGTGCAAATTAACCCAGGTCTTGTGAAAAGGAACGTATTAATCTCAGTTATTTCTGGTTAAAACTCTAAAAGCCAGAAGAAACAGTTCTCATTGTGTCATACCTCAGGAAGGAATTGTTTCTGGTTTCCTAAGTTTACATCAATTTCATCCTGTCTTGAAGGTTCTACCCAGCATTTACTCATAGTTTTAATGTCCATTTATCACTGGTCCCTTGGTAGGGAAAATTAACTCCTGTATTTCCTAATTAGGAAAAGAAGCAGAACTGCAATGGATCCAGCGAAACAGTTTCAGCTTCCAAAGAGCTGACAAATATCCAATACATTAAAAAATGTATTGTTCTTTTTATTTTTAAATCTATTTTAGTTTAAATCCAAAAACAAAGAAGTCCAACTTACATTTAGACTGTTGCCCTTCTCACAGCACCAGCTTGATATAGTTGAAAGAACTAGTTTATTACATCGCCACCCGCTTTAGGGTCCTTTTTGATTCCTGAGAGAGGACAGTATAAAAACATTTTTGTCTGTATAATCATCAGAGCCAAAGGTATCTAGAAGATGTGAGGTGATGCAATGTGACACTTAGAGAGGGGAAAGTAGGCTGGAAAAGTTCTTCTGAGAAAAGACTGTGTAAATCTGGCCCTTGTCCCTGTACTTTGAAAACCAGTATTTTACGTGAACAGAGGGCTAAAGAGATGTAAATACACTTAACTCCTCCGGGAGGTGAACGTTACCATTGCCCTCCTGCTGCCCAAGGGACGCTGCAGGGAGCACAGCCTGAGGCCCATGCTGCAGGTCAGACATCTCCCCATACAGGACATCCCTTACTGCCCAGTTAGCAGGGACGCCTCGGGCAGTCCCGGTTCTGGTCCCACTGAATTCCAGGAGCATTTGAACATGGAGTTCAGATGAGGCAGGATCATTGGCTTATTCTCCAGCACTGATATAAGGTGTTAGGCTAACGCCAGAGTTTCAGAAGAGAAAGCTATGTTATCACTGCTGATGTTTTTTCTTATTTCTGTACCACATCATAGTTAATGTTGTATTTTTTTTATCTTAAAACACAAGCAGACTCTCTGCCAGCTCCACTTCTCATAAATGTTCAGATGTTGCCAAAGCAAGAAGAACTGCAATTCAAAAATGCATGGTGTTTTAGAATTGCCTTAAATGGCCCAATGTCCAGTCAAAATACTAACGGGACAGAGATACAGCTCTGATAACGCGTTCTTTGCATGCTGAAATCAGGTGGATTTGGAGAGATGGTGTTCTGGGGTAAATAACTAACAGAGCCAGGCAGTTTCCAGTCCTGTTTTTATGCACTAAATACATCACCTGGCAGAAAGAGCCCACTGGTTACCTACTTTCTTTTGTATTACTTTCTTTCCCCTTAGAGGTGAATCTGGTGCTGGCAAGACAGAAAATACCAAAAAGGTCATTCAGTACCTGGCTGTTGTTGCTTCATCACATAAGGGCAAAAAGGACATCAGCATCACTGTAAGTGAGCTCTTCCGTATTCCATTCTCCTTCGAGTCTGTTAGGACTGTACTGAGCTGACCGTGCTAACAGCAAGCCAATGCCTCTGGCTGCCAGAGAGTCGACATATTAAGAGTACACAGTTACGTCACTGCTCTATGTTTATGGAAAAAAACTTTTGTTTGACACTCCCTTAGGCATCAAATCAGAATGTACTTCGCTAGAAGAGAAATATTCATAGCTTTCCATATGCATAGCACCTATTTATATCCTAGCATGAAGCCCTTGAAGTCTGCAAGGGCTCAGGTCCTTATTTTACCCTTGGCCCCTGGCAACCAAGAAGTTTGGGAAAGCCTTTAACAAACACATTGGCCAACTGCATCACAAAAATGTATACTAGGATTTAAACTTCCAAAGTTTTGATTGGCTTTGTCAGCAAGCAAGTTTTCTTACTAACTAACAAAGAGTCCCAGTATAAAACTTGTCTTTTCCTTTTACTCCTCCGTCAGAGAGAAGAATTTTGAAAGGCACAATTTTTTTTACACAAGCGTGGTTCCTTCAAAAATTGTAATAGTGACTTAAGTTAATTTTCTTGCTCTGAACGAGCAAGAAATATGAGCTCCTACCTGTCCAGTTCCCAGAGATGATTAGTGTGGCTGCGGACCTCAACTGTCTTTGCTGTTTTGAATGACACAACTCCAGGTCCTACGTCATCTCCAGCCTTTTGAATGTTACTCAAACTTCTGCCAAAAAATGTAGTCATTCACTTTTATGACAAAACAAGCTTAATTCAGGAAGACGTTTCAACGTGTCCCAAGTGCAAGACTGGGTCCAAAATGAGTAATTAGTAGGGCAGTGGGAAACAAAGTAAAAATCTCATGACCACACCTCTGTTGGCTCTTGCAGCTGCCCTTGCCTACCCTGTATGCCAGCAGACAGAGGACTCCAGAGCACACGGTGGCAGCCTGGCCTCTGCCACCATAAATAATCATTGTTTATATACAGCAGATTCTGCTCTGGGGCAGGGGAGGGAGTAGATGACCTTTTGGGCAGTATTTTCTAGAATTCTGTGATTAAATTCAGTGGAAACTGTCCAAGACTAAAAACATCATTTTCCTTTGTTGAATGTTTATGCAAAAAAACCTTATTTTTTCCTACTGGGTCCCTGTTCAGTGCTTGGCAGAAATGAACTTGTGGCTTCAAGGCCATTCCTAAGGGGCACGTAACTGCAGTTGCTGCTGACTCCTCTGGGGAATTATGTGAGTCTTAGGATCGAACTAGCCTTGAGACAGACCTGAAGGCAAATATCCACCAGACAGGAGCTGAGAGAAAGTCTAAGTCATTCTATAAGATGCTGAGAAATAGTAATGAAGTGACTGGGACTACCGACATTGCGATTTCAGTTCTTAAAAAAGAACAAATAACAAAATGCTGTAGTTGCACCAGAGAAGAAATGGGGATTTACCATAAAAATATCTGTCCTTGTCCTTGTCTGGTCCTGGGAGACTAACCTGGGACTGCATCCAAACCCCATCCCTTTGCTTCAGGGTTTGTTTTTTTCTTCAGTAAAATGCTCTCTATATGTTAATGGTATTTGTCCTCTTGGTATGTCTGCCATAGATTGTTCGTATTTGTATTCCTGGTTTATTTGCATGGAAACTGTGTATTGGTTATTTTAATACAGGAAAAACAATAAAAATGTCTGTGTAATGGAAATGATACTGACACTTGTTTTATACCACGTTATTCAATACAGCAAGGTCCATCTTTTTCTTACGTGAGTAACTTAGACTGTTTGATGTGTGTTTAAGGCACTGAGTGTAGATCTGCATGCTATTGTTGCACCTCCAAAATTTAAGAGAGACTTTGTCGAAATATGTTGTATGATATGATAAAAAGCAACAATAGCGCCAAATGCTCTCACAAATCCACCCTAACTGTGCCAGGCTCCATGGGAAAGAATGAGGTCTGACACAGGCAGGGTTATCTTTCAAATATCACTCTCTTCTATGTGTGTCTTCAAATTGCCATAGTTTGAATGAAATTTCCCACGATCCTGAAAGAGCCACTCAGCCTGCAATTAAGCAATGTGATTTCTGAATGAAAATACCCAAAAGATTCCTGTGCTTCAGGTTGAACTTTTTAGGACTGTTGTGAAATAATTCCTAAACCTCACGGTGTTTGATTGATTGGGTTGGCTGCATGCTTTACGTTTGATGGTGCTTTCAATTTTATGTTTTCATGTAACTGTTGAGAATTGTTCACATCTGCAAAAGTGAGCATGTTCTTAGCTTGCTGCTACGGTGTGCAACAGAGCAATTCCCACTGCAGCGTGTGTCTGCAGGTGTGTACAGCAGTTTCTTACAGGCCTTCATAGCCCTCCCGTAGTGCAGTGTGCCACACCAGCATACCAGTGCCTTGGGAACACAGGCAGGTTTTTCTGGCATATTCTTTCTGTTTCTGTGCCGGGCAAATGGGATTTTTTTTTTCTTTAATGGGGTCTTTTTTTCCCCATTCTGACTGCTGCCTTTCAGATTTTGGCGATGACAAAGGGCAATGTGTTGCCCCTTAGTTAATTTAGTACTTCATTTGACAAGCTCTCTGCAGAAAAACTAATCCATTGCTGGCATAGGCAACAGCTGCATACAATGCTGTTAATTTGGAGCCAGAGTTTTATACCCCCAGTTTATGGCATATATCTGTCTCAGTTTAGCAGAGAAAGCTCTATTTTAGCTGTCACCATCTGCTTTCAGCAATACCCTACACATAGAGTGAGTTTTTAAGTCTACAGAGTGTAACTGAAAAGAGTTGCTCAGTATGGAGAAACTTCAGGGACTTCAGGAATCTTGGTGGGGCTTTTCTTTTCCTTTTTTTCAAAATGCAATCTTGATACATGCCTTAGCTCTCAGAAGAGCTATGCTCTCAGGAAGCTGCTCATTCTCCTGCCTTGTGACCATGCAGATAAGTTTAGGCATTTGTTAACAATCTGTTGCTTTTTAATGGTGTTTTTGTGGCAGCTCTCATCGTTGCCACATAAGTTACAAGGCATTCAGGAACGGCATTTAGAAAAAGGTTGCCAGTTTTGCACACTAATTGGGAAGCACTTTCATTTTCCAAATTATTTCCTCTAGATTCAACTGAAATATTGCCTTATTTTCTAATTAAAATTATTTAAATGATATCATATTCTCTATCAAAGACTTTTTCCTTTTCAGGGTGAGTTATTTGAAATAATACATGTTATTGCAGAGTAGTACTCAAAGAATAGGATGACAAGAAGCAAATGTGAAAGTGAGTGACCTGATAGGACAGAGCTGAATGAAAAGTTAAAAAAAAGCTGTATTCATAAGCAAAGGATTTTTTTCAACTTCATTGGTTTGTTTAGAAATAGGAGTATTAAATGCATGCTTGTTTCATTGCATGATTTGTTTCATTAGCAATTACCAATCACAATTAACAATATAATACGAAGTTTGTGTGTTTGCATGAGAATGCATTATCCTAGTTTGAAATAAATCAATGCATTTCCACATTTAACCTAAATAGCCTTGCATGGATCATTATTAATAGACTTGATGAAATCTGCTTTGTAGCTTTGTGCTGCATTACATTAAAATGATTCTCGGCAAGTTATTCTAATTACATCATCATTTGCTAGCAAAGGATCTCAATAAACTAACTTGAAAAAGACATGCTAGAGGTTCCTTTAAGAATATCCCTGCTAAAAAATGATATTAAAATGGAAAAAAAAAGATATTTGACATTGAATGACCCTTTTTTTTAAAAAAGCCAGTCATGATGCTAAACAGACTAATAGACTTTGATCTGTCACAGGCAACAGGGCTGGAAAAGGGTCATGTATACAGGACAGCAGTCAACTGCACAAATATATAAACATACAGATTAATAGAGAATGAAAACAAATCCACATGAAGTGCAGTATTCAGAAAAAAAAAGAAAGTTAGAGACTTAAATTATCTTTCACATTTTTCTCCAGTGTACATGTGTTGGTTTCAAGTAAGTAATTATGAAGTTTGGGGTTAACTGCATCTGAATGAATTTTAGGGTGAGCTGGAAAAACAGCTTCTACAGGCAAACCCTATTCTTGAAGCTTTTGGAAATGCCAAAACTGTGAAGAACGACAACTCCTCCAGATTCGTAAGTAGGAGAAATCCAGTTGGGTCTGTGTTGGGGGGGAGGTACAGCATCTTTTAAAACACAACGTACAGACAGCGGCCCTCATCAGTGCTTCTCTCTAAAGAATGTCTTAAAACTAATCCCTTAAAAACAGTTTATAATTCCTCTCTGAAACAGGAATTTGGCCTTATAGAAGATTAAAGATCAAGTTCAAACTTGACAGTACCTACCATTGTCCTCTCACAACTTAGCAGTCTGTCTCGCCTTCCAGACTCAATTCCTGCTCCAGGACATATCCACCTTCAGAATATTTACAAACAAAATCTGCACTTTCTTTTTCTTCACACCACTGTTGAGCATATATCTCATAAGGTGTGACTGTTACTTAGCAGGAGTTAAGATATTAAATTAAAAACTACAAGAGAAAAAGAAAAAACAGTCATAGAGATTCAAGTTAGTATGATGGGAGCTGAGGGCTGTCACTATTTCGTGACACTTTTTTCTGGGACTGCTGGCAGGTGCTTTTTTTCCCTGCATACCCTTCTCTCCCACCTCTGCCCTCTCCCTGCAAAGTGCAGGGATCTATGTGGATCATAGAATCACTGAATCATTAGGGTTGGAAGGGATCTTTAAAGCCCATCCAGTCCAACCCCCCTGCAAGGAGCAGGGACATCTCCAACCAGATCAGGTTGCTCAGAGCCCCGTCCAACCTGGCCTGGAATGTTTCCAGGGATGGGGCATCCACCACCTCTCTGGGCAACCTGTTCCAGTGTTCTACCACTCTCACGGTAAAAAACTTCTTCCTCATATCTATTCTAAATCTATCTTCTTTCAGTTTAAAACCATTACCCCTTGTCCTACAGGGGTAATGGTTGCTACAGGCCCTGCTAAAAAGTTTGTCTCCATCTTTCTTACAGGCAGAGGGAGTTACGCACTTCCAATGCTATTCCCTCATTGAACTTGTGGAAATCAAAGTAGAAAATAAATGCTGTCATATCCCCAGCTTCTAAAGCTTGGTCCAGTAGGGAGGACTCCTTTCCATCTAAGTGCCTGAACGCAATGTGGGAGCAAATTTCTGCAGAGGCAATATCAGAGAAGTTCACTACTTTTCAGGCTATTCCACAGGTTGTCCCGGCAGGAGGATATTAAGCATGTTGTTCTTACAAGGATGACGTACATGTCTGATTAAGCAGGCTAAATACTAATGTTGGAAAACCTGGCATAACCTGAAAGAACGGCCCAATCTAGATCTTCTTTTCATTCACAGGGCAAATTCATCCGCATCAACTTTGATGTGACAGGCTACATTGTCGGAGCAAACATAGAGACTTGTATCCTTTTCAGTGAGCTGCACTGGAAGCTGACTAGGGTGGGCAGAAGGAAGTAAAATAAACAAGCTCCATTGCATGTCTAAGAAAGGCAAATATTGCGGAGGCTGGTATAAACAAAGATGGACGGAAGTGGCTCCATTTATGCTGATACCAGCTTCTCAGTTTGTCTTACTCTCATGTTTACATTTTCAGGTCTGTTTTCTCAGCAATAGGAAAGCGTGCTATTCCCCACATACAGCTTCAGAAAATGGAAGCACCATACCAAAGGCAACAGCAGGAGACTTTAAAAGCAGAGTCCCAATAATACGATAATGGCAAAAGATTGTTTTGTGGTTAAGCCTACATGTGACCTTGAAAGCTGTATGATCGTTTTTCTTCGTATCAGTGTGATCCTGCATGGGTCCCTCCAGTTCCCCATGGTCTACATTTCCAGCTGCACAAAAAGTTTTTAAACTTTACTATTTCATACTGGTGCTGTGACAAGCACTTTGTAAAAATGCTGCATGCTTGGTATTATCACTAGAGCTTACCCAGGAACTTGGAGAGCGCTCCTCAGTTTTGAAGTCCAGGTTTGGCACTCTGTCCCAGTCCCGACCGCACACTGGGATGAAATCCAGATGCTCAGTACGATCTCACCCTCAGCCCTGTGCACCCTGGCTTCTGTAAGGGAAGGGTCCTGAGCCTTGCAGACTGACCGATCAAGCCTGTGGCTGCACGTGCCCTGCTGTTTAAGTATAGAAAAGGTCATTTATGTTGTACTGGGTTAGAGGCATTCCAAGAAAAAGCATTGAGAATAACCTGTGAAGGGAGATGTCTATCTGGTACCTAGTATGACAGCTTTCTATTTCATGTCTGGAGGACTGAAGGGTCATTTTAATAAAAGTAATACACCTTTCTCTTCCACCCCTATAAAGACTTTATATTAATGGAGACAAAGGAGACAGGAAAAGCCAAAGAACACAGTGTGGTCAGAAGAGCTGTCTTAGAGTCCTTACAGTTCCTCTCCGTTTGTCAAACCAAGGGACGGTTTATCCTGAAATTGCCTTGGTCTCTGCATATTTTGTTAAACTGACATGGTCAGAAACTACATGTTCTGGAAACTCTCTCGACTGAAGTGAAGCGAATATTTTGCTGGTGCTGATGCCCCAGATAACATCAAGTGCTTGATATTTCCAGAGAACTTGTCTGCTCTGGATGCCAAATACTGCCCTGCTGCTTCAACTGACACACCCAGAGCAGTGAGCTGTGTGTCAATAACCTTGACATATTTTTTCAGGAAAAAAACACAGACGTTTCAGAGGAATTCAGCTCAGCCTCACTTTACTTGCCAAGTATTGTTGCCTTTTCCCTTAGTCATGTTTATGAGAGAGTGTGTTTTAATGAACAAATTAATATGTTGCTAGATTCCTCAGTGCTGCATTGCTCATCTTTGCATAGAGAAGGAGCTGCTTGCTCCAATAAGTGAGAAAGAAAGATGCAGCTATAATGAAGGACCTTAGCTCTTGGGTGTAGCTCTTATTTTGACAAGTGATCTTTAGAAAAAATCAAGTTGGTTTTTTTTTTTTACATTAAGTGAAGTTTTATATATAGCACTATAGCATTTAAAGAGTGAATCCCTGTCTGATGTTGAAATATTTACACTATTGCCAATTTCATTTTTAGTAGTTTATAGTCACAAAAATGGACCATAAGTAAGGTTTGTTTTTATTGCTTTTATACCTAAAATACTGGCCTAAAGAGCTTTTTTTTTTGTAGCAGCTCCATCTAATGTTGAAAGAATCATATTGGTACTTGATTTTAAAAATGGAATTAATTATATCATGAATACTATTTTTATGTATCTGATTGTAGAAGCGTTTATGTCTATTGTGATGCTTATTACTGCACAATAAGCATCTACTGTACAATAAGAGGTAGGAAATTGATCTACTGATTGTGGTGAGAATTATACCAATACCAGAGCTCCTGCCACAGAAGTAGACGCACGTTCGTGTTAGACAAGCTTGTGGCAAGTATTTCAACAGTGCTATTGATGGTTCTGAGGCTGATAGCACAATTAAGGAATGACTGAAACATGTTATTGATTTTTTTTTAACACACTTGACAAACAGATTTGCTTGAAAAATCCCGTGCTATTCGTCAGGCTAAAGATGAGCGAACGTTTCATATCTTTTACTATTTGATTGCTGGAGCTTCTGAACAAATGAGAAGTAAGTTACTTGCTAACAATTCTCATATCTCATTGAGCGGTCTGATCAATGGCTTACTTAAGTAATCATCTTAACTTCTTTAATTGTATATCATTCAACCCTTTCTATAAACAAACAGCTCTTCAGCTATACAAAGTCATTCTCCCAAGTGAATTAGAAGAAAGCTTCAATTCATGTCCACTTGTTTGAGGCAGGTTGTTTGCAGTTCATAGGATCTTTCAATTTACAGGAGATGTAAACCCATTCAGATCCCATCTTGAATTATATTGAGAAGATTAATAGGGAACAGTTATTAATTATTTTTTAAACAAAATAAATTTGGGTTCCCAATAAAAATATTGGCTTGTGGTTTTAGAATAAAGAAAGATAATGTCTTTCCCATAGCACATTATTACACTGTGAAACCCATAGCTTCAGAATGTTGAGAAGGTGAAGACTGTAAGCGGATCTATAAAAAGGATTAGACATAAATATTGGAACATCTTGGTTCAAATATGACATCTTTCCCTAAATCACTGCTTGCTAAAGAATATATAAAGCAGTAGATAACTCTGTATTTTCTCTGGGTTTTGTGCTCCTTACCTAAGCTTCTGGTTTTTGCCACAGTATGTGGCTGAAGAATCTTTTGGTCTGGCCCGCTATGGTTGTTACCTGGTTCCATTCTTACTGTTACCTGATTTGAATCGCCACAAGGAGAGGTGTAATTCTAAGTGTGTTACACATGGTGTTAAATGAAAGACTTTTAGGAAGAATGGCTCAGATTTGAGTCCATAGGGTGCAAAATTCCACTGAAGGAAACTTAACACAATCAAGCTTGCTAAATGAAGAGTTATTCTGAAAATATTTATGCACCACAAAACCCTAAGCTCTTCATATAAGCAGAGTCTTCCTTTGGTGAAAACACTGCTTTTTTTTTTCGTGTTGTTCATTAGGAGAATTCATGAACCAAGAGCATTAAGTAAAGCTTTTCTTCTCTGCTTTTCAGATGATCTGTTGCTGGAAGGCTTCAATAATTATACCTTTCTATCTAATGGCCATGTGCCTATTCCTGCTCAACAAGATGATGAGATGTTCCAGGAGACCCTGGAAGCCATGACAATTATGGGCTTTACTGAGGAGGAACAGACAGGTGAGAATTGTTAGCAAGCTTGTATTCAAGGTTTACAGCTGCAAGTGACACTATATAGAGATGCAAATGCACAGAGGTTAATTCTGTCCAGAATAATCACTTGCAAAATATGCATATGAAGATTCTACATGTAAGAATCTACATGTAAGAAAACTGAGATTATTTAGATTTTATGTCCATGTTTCTCTGGAGAAGTGTGATCTTGCATGAACCACCAACTGGAGGATTCCAAGTGTACTCACGTTATTTAACCTCTTTGCCTCTTATTTCTTCTGTGTAAAACTATTACCAGCTGTCACCTAGCTACTGTTTCTAAGAAGTGCACTGTGAATTAGTGCTCATAGATCTCCCTCCTTCTCAGGAGGTGTTAGATGAATTAAACCACAGATGTCTCATGGAAGAAGAATGAAGTTCTCTCATAAGGTGAAACTTCTCAAGCACAGAGTTGTTTCTACCTCACCTTCAGGACAGTATGGGAACTCAGTTGCGGGTGAACAGGAGAGACGGAAGATCAAGGCAGGATCTGATCACAGGATCAGGATCACACAGCACAAGCAGAGCAGGTCAGAGCCAGTAACATCAACTGAACTGGTGGCAGTACAGTGCCTGAAGAAAACATAAACCAGCAGGAATCTGGGGGGAGGATAGCAGGAGCTGAGAACAGACTGACAGTGAAGCCACCGAAACCACTGTCATAGATCCATGACTCAAAAAACAGTGGCCTGCCTTTTCCCCCAGCTGCAGTGGGTACTGGTGGGAGCAGCTGAAGCTGCTGATGAAAACCCTGCAAACCACCTCCATCAAAGATTTAAACCGGCAGCACTTGCTGGAAACACAGTGAAAGAAATATTGGAAAACAGAGTATATGTCATCAAAGAGAAATTATCTCTGTGACACACAGAACAAGCAGTGATGCACAGGGCAACTCTATACAATAATTCTTATAAATATTAAGTCTTATAATTTCTAGAGACCTGCTTGTAGGAGGAACATGACATGCACTCCTGACCCATTTGAATTCCACAGCATCGGTGCAGTTGTCAGCACGCAAAAGTGCTATAACACATGGTGTTTTGAAAGGTAATTCTTGTTTATGAAAGGGAAGATTTCTCACTAGAAGAACTCCAAACATGCCCAGAACAGCCTACTGAATTCAAGCCAGCTCTAACAACAGTAATGACCATTTAAAGCCATTTTTCAGAACTGATTTGATTTTGAAAGAAATGGAATAGGCTTAAATAGCTCATATTTGTGTGCAATGATTCAGAGAAAAGAGAAATAAAAACAAAGAGCATGAACCAAGAACTAAACTCTCTTGGATGGGCCTGCCAGAGACATCTATCTGCAGAGCTTTTACCCCTCACTGCTCCTGGGAGCGCGCAGGGCTTCAGCCGGAGTGTGCCAGTGTGCGCGGCCCATGGATGCAAATCGCCGTGCCCCAAGTGACACCTGGTGGCAGCAGCAGCGTCACCCCAGCGCTTCAGCCTTCGACCAGCTGGGCCAGCCAGGAGCAGAACTCTGTCACATCCCACCCCTGCGCCAGTCACTGAGGGCTGCTCAGGAAAAAATGTCTTGCCTTGCGGGACAGCAGTGCAAATCCCAGCCTTGGCAAATTCAGGTGATGTTACCGATGAAGACTGGTCCTTTCTCCTGCCAGGACGTGTATGGGTGTTGACAGCAGCATTCTCCACTACAACAGTAGCAGTTGTTGTATTACTGTCTGAAGCCCTTTGATTTCATGCTCTAAAATATAAGCTCATTAGGAGAGTATTCTTCTCCTGTGTAAGTTTACCAAATAAACAAATAGAACTCCTTCGATTCATACAGTCTCATCTGTAACATACTAATAGATTTTACTACCTGAAGTTTTATATCACATTTATATATATTTTAGTAATCAAATATTAATCAATTACTTTTTTATACTTTGACACTAATCTTTAAAAGATTTGTATACATTTGACTTTAGTTGCACAACTAAATATCCACATTTTTCTGCGTAACTGGCGCTTCAGAAGTGTCACACATTTTTGATGTTGCTGGTAATTCATAGGTGTGTTTTTTAATTTTAAAGACAGAGATACAGATTGTCAAGTGACTGAGCAGGGAAGATGCTACAGGCCACTGAGTGCAAGATAAATTCCTGAGACCTGGAAGTCTCTGCTTGAGGAGCCAGCACAACTTAGCTTGGAGGTGCTGGAGTTCCCAGACTGGCCTGTTTACTCCACTGCACATATTGTTGAGATGCTGCTGAATCAGCTCTCAAGCTCCTAGAGTTTATGGTGCAGTCTTTTAAAGCAAACATAGCTCTTTCCGTGGAGGTACAGACTACAATGAATCTTCATTACTGCAGAAAACAGAGCTTTCAAAGCGTGTCCATTCTGTTCCTCATTTATATTATCTTGTTTCTCTTACAGCTATACTGAGGGTTGTTTCATCCGTCCTACAGCTGGGTAATATTGTCTTCAAGAAGGAGAGGAACACTGATCAAGCTTCTATGCCAGACAATACTGGTATGATTTGCTGCTTAAAAAATGTAGTTTACATTAAGAAATTAATAAAATACCGGCTACGTAAGCTGCTATTATCAGTATTTTTTATTTGTTATTACACATGTACTTCACAGGCTTTAAAAGATATACCATTCCTAAAATCAGCTCAATTATCATTAGTAATGATAATTTTTCTAGTTTTTAGAAATTTACTCTTCTAGTAATCTTGAATCCATAAACTGATGAACAGTGAATTTGCTGCTTGGATCATGAATAATACTTTTATGGCAAGTGGCATCTCTAGTATGCACAATTAGGAAGCTTTTAATGAAGGCAAATAACCTCACATACTTGCTGAGCTGCTCATATTTACACTTACTGACCTGCTAAGAAAAAATTCAACTCGAAGTAAAAATCTCACTCTTTTATTCTAGCTGCACAAAAAGTGTGTCACCTGATGGGGATTAATGTGACAGATTTCACAAGATCTATTCTAACCCCAAGGATCAAAGTAGGACGAGATGTTGTTCAGAAAGCTCAGACCAAAGAGCAGGTATCTACTTACAGTCTGCTCAGCTCTCCTGAAACTATTCTCCTTTCTTCTTTTTCTCTTATACCTTGTCTAAAGCAAAATGTCAGTTTTCTGTCTCATCATCTCTACAGAAATTAGCAGCTAATTCTTTCACTTACAATTTTCTCTTCTTTTTCTTTCAGGCGGACTTTGCCATAGAGGCTTTGGCCAAGGCACAATTTGAACGTCTTTTCCGTTGGATTCTAGCTCGCGTAAACAAAGCTCTTGATAAAACAAAAAGACAAGGCGCTTCCTTTCTGGGGATCCTTGATATTGCTGGATTTGAGATTTTTGAGGTATGTACTGTGGGACAAGTTGGCTAAACTGCTCGTTATCATGCAATGGTTTGGATATAAGATGACAAAAATCTAAGTTCAGAGCCACAAAACCAATTTGGTTCTTTCAGGATGGCTAGCAGCCCATGGGCAAGATGACCCACAGGCTTACTACAGCTGGCTGCCTGGCTTTCCCTTGCACAGGAAGGGCTGGGAGCATGCTCCTGCTGGGCTTCTGTGTGGCTCAGTGTTTAGAGCCAGGATCTGCTTTTTATGGTTTCTTGAACAGGTCCCGGTACAAAGATTTACCACTTGAGAACTTATTGTAAATTTTCGAGACCTTATATTAGAAAAATATGGATCCTTACACTTGAGTTATTGTAGTATGTAAAAATAAATAGAAGACAGCAAATTTTGTCTTGTCATTTAAGTTCCCTCTTGATGGTCTCTTTCTAACATTAGGAATTCACTATTTTCCTCTTCACAGATCAACTCCTTTGAGCAGCTGTGCATCAATTACACTAATGAGAAACTTCAGCAGCTTTTCAACCACACAATGTTTATATTGGAGCAAGAGGAATACCAGCGAGAGGGCATTGAATGGAATTTCATTGACTTTGGCCTTGACCTACAACCTTGCATTGAACTGATTGAAAGACCAGTAAGACATTATCTCTATTGGTGGTATACTACGTAGGCTGCATGAGGGTCAGTTATCTATCAGTACAATAAAAGAGATATTAAGGGTATTTCAGATCCTTTGCTGCCTGGGAGGATTTGTAACCTAAAGGATAAAGAAGGTGGTGCTCTTTCTTTGTCTCTGCCTGTGATGATACTGATCTGATATTGCTCACATTGCAGACCAACCCTCCAGGTGTTCTGGCTCTGCTGGATGAAGAGTGCTGGTTCCCCAAAGCTACCGACACATCCTTTGTGGAGAAACTATGTCAAGAACAAGGCAATCATGCCAAATTCCAGAAGACCAAGCAACTCAAGGATAAAACAGAGTTCTGTATCATACACTACGCAGGAAAGGTACTGGACAGATTGAGCTACTTTGACTTAGGGAACTTTGATTCTTTGATGCCCAAATGGTAAAACAGTCTAGTGCCCACATTGATAAGGCACAGCTTTAATTATATAATGCATATATTAAGTGCTTTAATTACGTAACATGTGCAATAAGATTTGCAAAATGTACATGGTTGTCCTAAGCTCACATAAAAAAAAAAAAAAATAACCAGCACTGGGGTTATTGAAATTCCAGGTAATTTGGATTCCTTTATAGCAAGCGGATTTTTTAAAGGCAGGGCAGGTCTGCAAAAAGCTTTTCAGATGCTCATAGAGATAAGAATAAATACTCAACTCAGCTCTCAACCATAGAAAGATTTTCACGTTATTATTATTTGTATGATTTTGTGTTAATACAGTGCCCTGTTCTTGGACACTCCAGATTTCTTTATCACCAACCTATTTTTGATGTAACACTGTTTCCTGCAGGTTACCTACAATGCAACTGCCTGGCTGACAAAGAACATGGATCCGCTAAACGACAATGTGACTTCTCTGCTGAACCAGTCTTCAGACAAATTTGTAGCAGACCTTTGGAAAGATGGTATGAATCGCAACTCTAAACGAGTAATGTGGTTTAAAGGGAGAAACTTCTACTAGAACTTTTTGACAGCTGTCCCTTGCTGGCAGGACACAAGTGTGAAAATGATAAGCATACAGGAGACTGAACTGAGAAACAAGAATAATGTGTTCTAAAGCCATATTTATGGAAAGCATCATTAGATAGTTTTAAGCACTATTAAAAAAATTCCTTAAATTATTCAGCAACAGAATAAAAATTATTCATTACACTGTTATAGTGTTGCTGAATATGTGATATTGTAGACCTCATTTAATATAGGTTAGTGCTGGGTTTTTTGAATGACTTACCTTACACACTCCTTTTCCACAAGTCCTGCACAGTTCTCTCCAGAGATACACAATCTCAATGAAACTCCATCAGAAGAATGTCTGTATGCATATAAAACACTTGGTTTTTAAAAGTTTAGATGGATCAGTAATACATATACTACAGCACAAATATTTAATACATATTTAATACATGGACATGGCTCTGACTTATCAAATAACTGAGGAGATTATTAGCCAGACTTTGAGAACCACTGGGTAATAGATGGGAGTCAAGAGATCTTGTAGTTCCTGGTTCTGACACCAACATACCAACTGGATATTTTGCAGGAGGACTGTTCTTTTTAGAGCAAACATAAAATAAAATATATATTCTGTGTATTCAGTTGCTCCATTCTGTCACTAGTTAACAAAGACCCTCATATTCATGTTTGACAGAAGATGACTATTTACCCAGAAGGCTCTTCTAGTACTTTTGTTAGTATGCTTCTACTGTGTCAAAAATATATCGGTTCTCTTTGGGAAGCTGCAGTTTAACAATGCCAGTGGCAGGTGCAATGTGAGGGGAGGACAGTTTACATAAGCAGTTCCGTTCATACTTGCTTTTATATTTCAGTGGACCGTATCGTTGGGCTGGACCAGATGGCCAAGATGACTGAAAGCTCACTCCCTAGTGCTTCAAAAACCAAGAAAGGCATGTTCCGTACTGTTGGCCAACTCTATAAGGAGCAGCTGACCAAACTGATGACCACATTAAGAAATACCAATCCCAACTTTGTTCGCTGTATCATTCCAAATCATGAAAAAAGGGTAAATTTCAAATGCTTAATTTTCA
The DNA here is from genome assembly GCA_009806455.1 of Tetrax tetrax. Taxonomy (NCBI): domain Eukaryota; kingdom Metazoa; phylum Chordata; class Aves; order Otidiformes; family Otididae; genus Tetrax; species Tetrax tetrax. Next base: position 242,429 of record WHYT01015578.1, on the reverse strand, counting down.
GACTCCTGGCATATTGTTCATGTTGAGCTGTTCACGGTACCAGCACACTGCAGAGCTGAATGATGTCTTCAAACATAGATATGCAGCCGGTACCGTTTTTGTAAATTTCTACTGTGCTAAAAATACTTTCTGTTCTTTTTTCAGGCTGGCAAACTTGATGCCCATTTAGTTCTGGAGCAGTTACGCTGCAATGGTGTCTTGGAAGGTATTCGTATCTGCCGGCAGGGATTCCCCAACAGGATTGTTTTCCAGGAGTTCCGTCAGCGGTAGGAATCCCTCACTTGATCCTAACTCTGAGTTTAATAGTGGTGTCACATGTGTGTGTTTGTACAAAGGAACCTGATGAGTTTCAGCTCCCCTAATATCAACATCTTTTGGCAGATATGAAATTCTTGCTGCAAACGCTATTCCTAAAGGATTCATGGATGGGAAGCAGGCTTGCATACTGATGGTGAGGAAAGCATTTTTGATCCTATTGATAATCAGGATTATACTTCTTATATAAAAGCTATTCAGAGCAAACAGAAATTAAAAAGTAATTTTTAATACCCTAAACCTCAGCACCAGAGTTAACAAATAATCCTGGTTTCCTCCAGATTAAAGCATTGGAACTTGATCCCAACTTGTACAGAATTGGACAGAGTAAAATCTTCTTCAGAACTGGTGTTCTGGCTCACCTGGAAGAAGAGAGAGACCTGAAGATCACAGACGTTATTATTGCCTTCCAAGCTCAGTGCCGAGGCTACCTAGCAAGAAAGTAAGAATATGTACTATCAAAAAGAATGTCTTCTGCAGCACAGTATCTACAGTAGCCTTTAGTTCTCTGTAGATATTAAGATATTTTATTATTATCTGTTATTTGTATTGCATTAGAACTCAACTTGTGCCTAATGAAGGACTCGCTTCCTGCCCAAAAGGGGTTTATTAGATAATTACAGGGAAGCAATTACATTGTGAGGCCACTTACACCCTCTGTACAGTGAGCTCTCAGAGGCAATGACCCATCATTTAAACACGTGTTTGTACGAGCAGGAGAAGGAGCATCCTAGCCTGTGACTGGACTCTTATGCACTATTACAAGTAGCAGCACCACTGGCATTTGTAAAACATACAATAATTTCTTAAATAGCTTGGGCACGAAGCACAGATCATCTAGCATGATCTCAGTCAATGTACATCACAAAACTATTAACAATAGCTAATTTGTTTTTCTGCACAGTACCAAGGCTTTCAAATTCCTGAGCAAATAAATTTTAATATAATAGGTTTCAAGCATTATGATCAATGCAAGTTCTGAGTGCACCTCTACACTACAAAGACATTCACATCCAGAACTAGATCAATTCTTTGTGGTTTGCGCCTACCTATGGAGTGCAAACAGCCAAAAACCAGAAGACTAAATAAAATACCAGAAAGCTAAACAGTTATCACCTTTCCTCAAGAAAGCACAGGCACTGTTTAAGTGACAAAAGAATTTGTGCCAGACTTCTCAAAACATGTGGCTGATCAGCAGACTCCCATGCCAGAATTTCTTTGCTTAATGGGTGTATTTTGCAGACACCCTGTATTCTCAGACTGAACCAATTTGCTTTATGTTTTTAACCACAGAGCCTTTGCCAAGAGACAGCAACAGCTGACTGCAATGAAGGTTATCCAAAGAAATTGTGCTGCTTACCTGAAGCTGAGGAACTGGCAGTGGTGGAGACTGTTCACTAAAGTGAGTGACTACTATTGGTGAATCTCTCCTCAGCTTTCCAAAAGAACTGAAATGCACAAGATTTCAAGGCATATCATGTCAGGCACAATCCATGTTCCAAAGTCTGCTGCACCTGATGGCAAGAGCCTCATTAGCTTCAAAAAATTTTGGGTTAGAGATACCCTAGATAGTTACATAATGCCATTAACATTAAAGTTAGTTCTAGCTTGAGAAGAAAACAAAACAGTTCAGCAGAGATTCCTAAAAGATTTTGCGTGTTTGGGAACTTTTTAAAATTGTCAAAAATGAAATAGTTTCACAGGGGTGGATAATAGAAGATAGAGTAAGACTGAATTTTGTGAACATGCAGAGTTATGTATCTATGGGGGACTCAGTAGCAGAGCAGTTTCCTAACTGGGTCACTAAACATCTTCCTCCTAGGCACTCAAGCAAATTAAGTCTATTTTCCTATTAAACAAGCCTCATTTTTTTTTTTCCAAGAATGGCTTTCAGTTTGGATTCAGAAAAAAAAAATGTTCCTACTTGCCTTGACAGCAACCTCCTCTGGAACCAGAAATACGCAGTAACACACATCTGTGTGCGCACATTGCCATTCTGTGCAGAAGATGTAGCTTTTGTACATTATCAGTGGACGAAAACAGGCCTGGAGCCATTCAAAGAGTGGCAATATTGGAGGCAGAGGTGCTCACAAGGCTCTGAGAATTAACACAGAGGTGGCCAAAAGCCACACTGCTGAGGCTTGCTGGTTTAAAGATGCTTATATCAAGCTTGGCTGGACATTTGTCCTGAGCAACAGGACAGTTGCTCAGGACAGCAACTTGTCAGTATTTGTCCTGAGCAACAACAGACAGTGCTCTCATTTGTGCCAGTCAGCCTGTCACCTTTAAGTACCATGCTCAGTAACATTAATATTGACAGGAAACATTCTCAAAAAAATTTTTATTTTCAGGTGAAACCACTGCTGCAAGTCACCCGCCAAGAGGAAGAAATGCAGGCCAAGGATGAAGAACTACAAAAAACTAAGGAAAGACAACAAAAAGCAGAGAGTGAATTGAAGGAGCTGGAACTGAAACACACACAGGTGATTTACAGCTCTGAGCCTCTGGGAAACACTAGCAGTTCTTTCACCATTTCTAGATGCTACAATAATAAAGGTGTCATTTTTTCCTTTGTACTCACAATCGTATTCATAGCAATGCTCCAGAACAAAAGTTCAGTGCAGATAAATTCCCGGTTACTTCAGTAGAGGTCTAATGTCCACACAAGAACCTACGGTAGAGCTGCCTGCCTGTACACTAGGCTATCTAGTAAAAAGACACTGTGGGCAATTTGCAATCCAAGTCTTAGCTTCCTATCCATTTTATTTGTGTAGCTTTGTGAAGAGAAGAACCTCCTTCAGGAACAGCTTCAGGCAGAAACTGAACTGTATGCTGAAGCTGAAGAGATGAGAGTCCGTTTAGCTGCTAAGAAACAAGAGCTGGAAGAGATTCTGCATGAGATGGAAGCCAGAATTGAGGAAGAGGAGGAGCGCAGCCAGCAGTTGCAAGCAGAAAAGAAGAAGATGCAACAACAAATGCTGGTAAGGAGGCATAAGTGACAAATACAGACAATAATTTGTATCTCACTGAGAAAAAAAAAAACAAGACTGGCAAACCTCAGATCCTATGAAAGTGCTTGCTATGCAGCCCCCTGTGGAACATGCCTCTGTGTCACTGAAGTAAAAACAATCAACCGATGCTCTTTCCTCCAGAGTTCTCTTCTTCCTCATCTCAGTTTTAAATAATCTTTTATCTAAAGAATTATTTTAACAAATCTTTTCTTCTAAATCACCAAGCAGATTGTCTATTAATAAAAATCCCCAAAGTCTACAACATACCCTACATACAGTTATAAACATTAAGCATTTCCTATAATCTAAGCAATATTTTATTTCCAGTATTTATATTTTGTGGGGTTGTTTTTTTTTCTCTCAAAGGACCTTGAGGAACAGCTGGAAGAAGAAGAAGCTGCAAGGCAGAAACTGCAACTTGAAAAAGTAACAGCAGATGGCAAGATAAAGAAAATGGAAGATGATATTCTCATAATGGAAGATCAGAATAACAAGCTAACCAAGGTAAGCATTGTGGGTCCATTTTCTTACTTGGAAAATAGTGCAAGATGGGAGAAAAACCTTCTGTTCTGGTAGAACAACCGGAATGCTCTTGACTATATGGTCTTATGGGTGTACAGATTTACCAGACCATCAGTCCAGCCTCTATCAAATAAGTTTTGGATACTTTTTCCATGCTTACTTAAACAATTCCAAATTGTGTAAAACTACTGGTTTTGAGGTCTGTCATCATAACAATATCTTAAAGCAAAATACTGAGGCACAATCGGTGGAAGACAGGCCTTCTTGGCCTCCAGTGGAGTAAATAATTCTCTCGGCTTTCAACTAATTTCAAACTTCATGATTACAACTGGAAGTAAATATGTATTCCAGTACTTTTTGAAAGGGGATGCTCCTCTGAACTGGGCTTTGTACTTACCAGCCATTAGAGCGAGTACAAGCAGCAGATGAGAGAATATGGAAGCCGTAGACACCCTCCTCAGCTCCTCTGTAATTGAAAAATTGAAACTTATCACTACAATCTCAAGAAATACAGCATAAAAATACATTATCTGGGACATTTTTAGTTGGCAAAGAGTTGTTTTGTGATCACCAACGACAGACACTTTTGTTAACAGTAAGGTATTTTATTTTTCTTAAGGAAAGAAAACTCCTTGAGGAAAGAATAAGCGATCTAACAACAAATCTTGCAGAAGAAGAAGAAAAAGCCAAAAATCTTACAAAGCTGAAAAACAAACATGAATCTATGATTTCAGAACTCGAAGGTAACATGAACAAAAGTGGTTTATATCAGGTTTTTTGCCTTGGCACACAAAAAAATAACCTCATAATCTGGAGAGAACTGAAACCATTTTACGTATGAGAATCACTAAAACTCCAGGGTGCATAAACCATAGATAACTTTTGTTTAACATACAAAAGAGCAGAGGAGAGAAAACTGGGAAAAAAATGAATGCTTCTTCTGGACAAAGATAAATAAATGATTCTTTGGGGTGACTAGAAATAAGCAGTGACAATAATGACTTGTAGTTAAATGTATGGCCTCTCTAGAGGCCAGAACATTTTTTTCCCCAATTTTAAGATCAGACTAAGGACTCCTTGCACTAATTCACTCTCATGACCAAAATCCTCATTTCTCAGTGCGACTGAAGAAAGAAGAGAAGAGCAGACAAGAACTGGAAAAAATTAAGAGGAAGTTGGAAGGGGAGTCAAGCGATCTACATGAGCAAATTGCAGAGCTCCAGGCACAAATCGCTGAGCTGAAGGCACAACTAGCCAAAAAAGAGGAAGAGCTGCAGGCTGCTCTAGCCAGGTATTCACTCCTGAATCTGCACACATGTTGAAAATCCATGCTGGAATGTACATCTCTCTCCTTCCCAGATACTGAGATGCTGCAGCTGTGAATTCTATCTCTCACTTACATCCTCCCTGCATGCTTTCCCCACTTTCCAAATTTCCTTTTGTGAAAAATAATTGTACTATTGTTTGCTCATAGACACATAATCTTCCCTCCAGATATCAATGAACATTCCTCTTCCCAATGGCACTAACAGTGCTGTCAAAGTAAAGAATGAAATGTAACAATATACTTCATAAGCAAAAGGCAGAAATTACTTCAGAGTCTGACCTTGATGCATTACAGAGTCTCAGTGGACTTTCTGTATAAATTTAAGAGGGACAACACTCAACCAAAATTTTTCTGAATTGGCTGATCAGCATCTCCAGGCATTGTGACCTGATAAAGTCCAACTGCCAGATCCCTCTGGTGTCTGTCTCCTCTTTCTTTGGTACTTTCTTGCACAGAACCTATAAACTTTTAATCTCTGTATACTGATTTCCTTGAAGTGAAATGATTTTTTTAAAATATATAAAATTAAATACTCTCTTTTCAGGCTTGAAGATGAAACTAGTCAGAAGAACAATGCCCTCAAGAAGATCCGTGAACTAGAATCTCACATCTCTGATCTCCAGGAAGATTTGGAGTCAGAGAGAGCTGCAAGAAACAAAGCAGAAAAACAGAAGAGAGACCTAGGTGAAGAGCTGGAGGCTCTTAAGACAGAGCTTGAGGATACTCTGGATACTACAGCCACGCAACAAGAGCTCAGGTATGGACATGTAGCACATGGGCCAAAAATAAATATCACCGAGTTCAGTGCGATACTGTCCAGCAACTGTGCAGTAGTGCTATTTTCCCAGTGGCTGGAACACTCTGCTGCTGCTCCATTTACGTGTGTTACCTTCCAGAGCAAAGCGTGAACAGGAGGTCACAGTGCTGAAGAGAGCTCTGGAGGAGGAGACTCGAACCCACGAAGCCCAGGTCCAGGAAATGAGGCAAAAGCACACCCAAGCCGTGGAAGAGCTAACAGAGCAGCTGGAACAATTTAAACGGGTAAACAGACATCCATTGTATTGAAAACTATCCGCTAGATAACATGGCTTCCTTTTATAGATCATCTTTCTTCACTTCATGCTTGTAGGCGAAAGCAAACTTGGATAAGACCAAACAGACACTGGAGAAAGAAAACGCTGATCTGGTTACTGAAGTCAGGAGCCTGACTCAGGCCAAACAAGATGTGGAGCACAAAAAGAAGAAGCTGGAAGTACAGCTGCAAGAGTTACAATCCAAATACACTGATGGAGAGCGTATTCGGACAGAACTCAATGAAAAAGTTCATAAGTTACAGGTACGAGGGAGTTGCACTTTTGCTGTGACACCTTGGGCTTGAGAAGTCCAGTTTATACTGTTCTGTGAGGAATCCTGGCTCTGTTGACACAGAACTTAAATCCCACATATCATCCAGAAAAATTATGGCGAAATTGTGAATTCCAGTTAAGCTAGAAACACTCCTGGTGCTTGAGGTGACCCAGAAGCACAGGAATAGATTCACATCCTGTTCAAAGTTAAAATTTCAATCTAGAGCAAACTAAAGTTTGGAGGAAGATTTTGAAGTTGTGCAAAATAACTGAGTTTATTCACTATGATGTCTCATAGGTTGAGGTTGAAAATGTTACTGGTTTGCTCAATGAAGCAGAAAGCAAGACAATCAAATTGACCAAAGATGTTGCAACCTTAGGATCTCAGCTACAAGACACACAGGTAAGCTTTCATCCAGTAACAATTTACCAACAATATTTATAAAATACACTATAAAAAGAACCTAAACTAATGACTGTATTGCTGATTGATGTGGTGACTGTAGGAGCTGCTTCAGGAAGAAACACGGCAGAAGCTAAATGTGTCTACCAAGCTTCGACAGTTAGAAGATGAGAGGAACAGCTTGCAAGAGCAGTTGGATGAAGAAGTAGAAGCAAAACAAAATCTGGAGAGACATATTTCAACACTGACAATACAGGTATCAGTGCCATAGCTAAATCACTCGCTCCATCACTGAGAGTTCTGTCACTAACTCCAGAGGTTTCAGATCTGTAGAACTATCCTGGCACAGCCCATAGACCTTCAGCGAACTAGTGCTGTTAGCCCAGATGGCATCAGTGAAGCTCCACAATGGAGCCAGCAGTCCCTCTTTTCTTTAAACTGTGATCTCTAGGAAAGGTACAAATGCAAGGTAGCTCTCAAGATAGTCTTGCACGCTATGCCAGTATGCGCGTACTAGGTCTGTGGTCTGCCTCATTTTATGAAGGCTGGGTGATGGATAACTGGTCAGTAGTTCACATGGGTCAAATTAGATAAGATTTCTGAGTCTTGCTTGCCTCCTGGCCATCTTCTCTGACAAGCTTTGTTGTCACTGCTATAAAGATTTGACCTCTGAATTCAAATTTCAGCTCTCTGACTCTAAGAAGAAGCTACAGGAATATTCCAGCACAGTAGAAGTCATGGAAGAAGGCAAAAAGAAACTTCAGAAGGAAATTGAAAGTCTCACACAACAGTTTGAAGAAAAGGCTGCTTCTTACGACAAACTGGAAAAAACCAAGAACAGACTCCAGCAGGAGCTGGATGACCTGGTGGTAGACTTAGATAACCAGCGTCAGCTGGTCTCCAACCTGGAGAAGAAACAGAAGAAGTTTGATCAGGTATGGATTTAAGATTCTCCCTTGCTGTGTAACCACCTAACTTCTCTGGACCTCACAGAGACTCCATTGGTTTAATGAAAGGTAAAGCTGAGACAAAAAATAAACTAGAATTTAATTACATGTACAGTAGTTAATTTTGTATTTATATACATTTATCAAAAAGCAGAGCTTTTTCTCTATCATTAACAACTGACAAGACAGTTGCAATAGAAACACTCCGTTACTAATTATTTCCTGTATTTACACTACCTTTTTACAGATGCTAGCTGAAGAGAAAAACATATCTTCAAAATATGCAGATGAAAGAGACAGAGCAGAAGCTGAAGCTAGAGAAAAAGAAACAAAGGCTTTGTCATTAGCCCGAGCACTTGAAGAGGCTTTAGAAGCCAAAGAAGAACTGGAGAGAACAAACAAATTGTTGAAAGCTGAAATGGAAGACCTTGTTAGCTCCAAAGATGATGTTGGCAAGAATGTAAGTTTGGGGCTTAGAACAATTTCCACAACAATAACTTAAAATAGCAGCTAACAAACAGACCATTGTTTTCTGTGTGGGAAACTCTCTGTAGCACGCAAATCCATTCAGCAAGATCAGATATTTCATACAGAAATCAAAGATTATTCCGTTTGGGCCCAAACATTCAAAAGACTTGGCGAAGTGACTGTAAGCCATCTTTATTTTTAACATGACTTCAAGTATGAAGATGATTCTTATTGATTTCTAAGACCAAAAAAAATAAAGAGATTCTAAGTAATTTACTAGTTTATTAAGCAGCTTTGAAGTTATAAACTCTGAAAATCTGATTTTATTAATTATATTTGACTTTGCCACCAGCCTAACATTTACTTGTATTGTTGCAGCAAATCTCCCCTGATGCATTGCCCATCACTTCCTTCATTACAGTGATATAATATTCCTTCTCATACTAAACAAATTCAATTATGATACTTGACTAGATTAAAAATGAACGTTTGGAATCTCAAAATCTCAGGTTCTTTTAAGACAGATTTGCAAGCGTACAAAAAATGCTAATTTACAATTTTCAGTGCAAATTAGTTCATTCATTGTCCACATGTGATATTTTCAAATGTGGCCTACATTGCAGGTAGACTGTGTTTAACTAGAATTATTTTTATTTCTTATAACAAGTCTATTAAATTCTCATTGCTTGGAAGGTCCACGAATTGGAGAAATCTAAACGGACGCTTGAACAGCAAGTAGAAGAGATGAAGACACAATTAGAAGAGCTAGAGGATGAGCTGCAGGCTGCTGAAGATGCCAAACTCAGGTTGGAGGTTAATATGCAGGCCCTGAAAGGCCAGTTTGAAAGAGATTTACAAGCCAGAGATGAACAGAACGAGGAGAAGAGAAGACAACTCCTTAAACAGGTACCATTCCCTATTATTGCCTTTGTAAATATCTAACCAATAAGTCCCCAGCCTCATGCCGTTATCGGAAGTACCTTACTATAATGCTATAATGAGAAGAAAATATTATATTGCCTTGAGCTTGGCAAATATTTTTTTTTTTTAAATAGTTATTGTACTAAAAAAGGGACAAAACTGCATAATAGGTTTTCTTCGTGTTTCAGTAGCAGGTGCACAATTGCCAACAGATGCAGAAATCTAACACTACAACCAACATAGTACAAAACACATGAACTGTTATTTCTGACATGGCCAGAAGAACCTTCCCTATATTCTTAGTGCAAGTGAAAAAAGGCAGCCTTCTCAAGGTCATCAGAGAATAGTTTGGGTTGGAAGGGACATCTCATAATATACATATTTTCATGAATACAGAACCCAAATTGCTGACTCCTTTCAAGAATCCTTGGACAAAATAGAAATCTATTTTGACTGCAGGGAAATCACAATTAATAGAGATAGAGGGCTGTGTACATTATTTAGACATACACAGACTGCTCAAGGACTTTCCTAAACTTACATTTTCTTCTTTAATGATCAGCTGCATGAATATGAAACAGAACTGGAAGATGAACGGAAGCAACGTGCCCTGGCAGCTGCAGCCAAAAAGAAGCTGGAGATTGATGTTAAAGATCTAGAAAGCCAGGCTGATTCTGCTAACAAAGCTCGGGAAGAAGCCATCAAACAACTTCGCAAATTACAAGTATGTAATCCCACAAATACATTTTTCCCCACTGCTGTCTTTTGTTTAGCCACAATATGAAAGTTAAGAGACATGTGTGAACCTGATGCATATTACAGATGATTGGTTAGAAGCAGAGTTTTAACTGGACTCCCAGATTCAAGTATCTGCACTGTAATGCTCAGTTTGAATGACAATGGAAAATTTCACATGGCAAACCATGACAATCTTAAATTTCATCATTGCACAGAGCTTCTAAAATTCTCTGGCCAATACTCGTCTGCTATTGACTTACCCACATGAAGGAAAACATAGATTCCCATGTAGAGAAAGGGCTACAGGATAAAATCTGTTACAGGCCTTCAATCCCAGTCCTAACAGTTGACTCAAAAGCTTAGAAGACTCGTCTCTGAATTAGCATTTTTCTGTTTTCACTGTAAGTCTCTGTATCAACTATTCTGTCATATGCTGTCAGCTAAACAACAAAAAGGGATGTATCAGAAAGATCAAGGCTGCACATGTACTCAAATATTGAGAGGAAATAAGGACAACAGGCATTACAAAAGCCACAGTGTCCAAGTGGAAGCATCGCTTTTCTTGGAATAGCATTTTAGACCTTTCCAACATGCACTAGCTGATCTCTCCAGAAAACGTAATTTAAGCAGGCATTGTGACTATGTAAACGTGTATGTGTTCTGTCCAAATTTCTTTCTTCTGAAATTGTAATAAAGCCAGACAACAATTAATCTCTGTTATTCTTCTCAACAAGGCTCAGATGAAAGACTACCAACGAGAGCTGGATGATGCACGAGCTGCCAGAGAAGAAATATTTGCTACAGCCAGAGAAAATGAGAAGAAAGCAAAGGGCCTGGAAGCAGAACTCATCCAGCTTCAAGAGGTAAAGTGAAAAACTTTAAGCAATATGTAGCAGACTACACATGACCTTCAGTAGCAAAACAGAACTGCAATGAGATAATATAACAGCTATCGGGGTGGACAGGGATCTCTCCCTATTCTCTTGGAGAGTGGGGGGAGTGGGAGAGAGACTAGGCAGTCTGGCCCTGACTGAGGCTGAACTACGGCAGAAAGCTGTAAGCTGCACTTGTAACAGGTTCCAGGTGCTCCCTGCACTCCAGGAAAGTTGTTGGATCTACATCTGAGCATAGTCAGCTTAAGCTGAAATAAAATCACCTTGGAGAATGGCACAGTTCACAAGTCTGAAAGGGAAATAAACTGTATGAACCAACACTAATTGTTATCAATAGCTGTAAATTCCTGAAGTCGTTAGTGTTATTATTCCTACGTGTATTAAATGGCAATGTTGTGACTAAAACCAATACCATAGAAACCCGTTGACAGCTGGACAAAGTGTATTTCATTGTACTTCCATAGGATTTATGATATGACAAGAACTTATTCTGTTAACAAGACAACCCATCTTATACCAGTTTTACGAAGTTTACAGTCCTGTGTATCATACTGTAACTGTTTGTCTGAACACTTGCTCATTTCTTTACTGTGCTGCCTTTTCCTTTTCTCCTAGGATCTGGCTGCTGCAGAGAGAGCTCGCAAACAAGCAGATCTGGAGAAAGAAGAGATGGCAGAGGAACTTGCAAGCGCTACTTCTGGAAGGTAGGAATAGACTGGATTACTCACAAGGCTGTAAACATGCTGCTGAACGTTGCATGGCTGCCAAGAGAAATTATGTTGCTCTCCCAACAGCCATCTGGTCTCGACAACACAACATGCACACACATGACTAGTTTCACTGAAATATCTAGTTCTCTTTTCTTTGTGAATTATTGGCAGTTCATAATGGTTGCCGACACATTGAACTGGTCAGAGCCATAACTACACGCTTATTAAATTTAAACTTACAGGACAAGCCTTCAGGATGAGAAACGGCGCCTGGAGGCAAGAATTGCCCAACTGGAGGAAGAACTAGAAGAGGAGCAAAGCAACATAGAAGCAATGGGTGATCGCATGAGGAAAGCAGTACAGCAGGTAGAGCTCATTTCAGCACATCACTTTCTGCTTGTATTCCAGCCAAAGCTCTTTATGGTTCTGAAAAAATATTTGGAGAATTGCCACTCCAAATTGCCACTTGTCATTTCTCTGAAAGCATGCAGTGCTTTTGACAGCATCCATTCTCACCCTTGCAGGCAGAGCAGCTGAACAATGAGCTGGCAACAGAGCGTTCAACTGCACAGAAGAACGAAAATGCTCGGCAGCAGCTGGAGAGGCAGAACAAAGAGCTGAAGAGTAAGCTGCAGGAGATGGAAGGAGCTGTGAAGTCCAAATTCAAAACTACAATTGCTGCTCTCGAGGCCAAAATTGCTTCTCTTGAAGAACAATTGGAACAGGAAGCCAGGTACTGGTCTCCCAGAGGGCCCAGCTGTCCATTTATTGTTTCAGTTAATGAGACAGAAAGTAAACAAAGGCATACAGGATTTGTATCATCAGGCTCTCAGTGCCATTAAGGCTTGGTAAAATCTCTCCCTCACTTAACATTCCTTAGACATATGGCCAGTAACTGGAATTGTTACAAGTTCTGATTAAGAACTATTTTATTGATGAAAAGTTCTACTGGTATCAAAGGCAAGGATCCACTCCCTACATTTTAGTGTAACTGCCCTATGACCCTACCAGGTTAATTGCCATAACGTATTGTGCCATTTGTAGGATTATTTCTTGAGGAAATCACCTTGTGTTTTAGAACAGATCTCCTGGGAACAGCTCTAACATACAGCAAAGACATGTATTTGTTTTGATCAGAACAATATGGCCTTGAAGTTTTGCATAGAATCCATCAGTTAAATTCAGTAAAGTCTTTAACATATGGGTCCTTGGTGACAGTTTCATGAGCAAAATGGCTGAGGCAGGCTAAGACTACAGACCTTCCACATCACCAAATATTCCACTGCCACTTGCAGAGAGAAGCAGGCTGCAGCCAAATCGTTGCGCCAGAAGGACAAGAAGCTGAAGGATGCATTGCTGCAGGTGGAGGACGAGAGAAAGCAAGCGGAGCAGTACAAAGATCAGGTATCGGACTGGGTCATAAGGGTCTTAGTCTGGGCACAGGGATTTTCAGGTTTTACCCTAAGAAAGGAAGATTCTACCTTCTGCCTCAAAGAAATATCTCTCTAGAAAGCAGATCGTCTGCTTGGATTCTATGCTAGGAGAGCTATACAGCACAATATAATTCTTCCATGCTGAGGCAAGTGCCAAAGCACTAGTCCTTGCCAATCAGGCAGCCTCAACAGTTTGACTGCACAGTGATATATAGGACTGTGCACAACATCCTTACTGATGTATGAATGGAGAACAACATTTGTTTTTTTAATTTTAGCCCAATTTTAAAAATTTTCACCTAATGCGCACCAACCTCCAAGCCAGAAAAGCAGAGGTAGGACTGTGCAGCAAAAGAAACAACAAGGTAGTGTCTGAATACAGTATCCATCAGAAAATGAACTCCCACTAAGCAAAGTTATTTTTACATTTTTTCAATTTTAAGCTTCTACCTTTGATTCAGGTCATGTTTCATTAAAATTCTCAAGAGAATTATGAAATGAAAACGAAGAATGTAAAGCTATTAGATCTGTTTTGAATTAAAGCGTTACTCTATTTTCCCTTTAGGCCGAGAAAGGCAACACACGACTCAAGCAACTGAAGAGGCAGCTGGAGGAGGCTGAGGAAGAGTCTCAGCGTATCAACGCAAACCGCAGGAAGCTGCAGAGAGAGCTGGATGAAGCTACTGAGAGTAACGACGCCCTGGGCCGTGAGGTTGCAGCACTGAAAAGCAAGCTCAGGTAGAGTGCCCTTGTTTGGGATAGCCATTCCCACTCATCGACAGCCTTGAAATTTGTAACTAAATTAGAGAAGTGGAAAAAAAATCTGTTCAAGTAAAGAACAGACACTGATAACGCTGTGAAGTTACTCACTCCTTGCCTTAGCTTGGCTGATATAACAAAAGGCCAAAGTCAGAAGGTGAAGTGCATTTCAGAGTGCAGCGGTCCCAGCATTTCAGCTGTGAGATGAACAACTCTGATAACATGGCACAGGCCTTTCTCTTTTTCTAATCAAAACTCCTGTTGGCTTAAAGAGGAACAGAATTAGGCTTGGTTGCTTTTGAAAACATCCCTTGTAATAATGGCTGTATCTATTTGTACAGAAGTAGTCACAAAAGGGTAGAGATGCTTACGCTTTTCACACTTTCACACATGCACAACTCACACGCAATGACTGTGAACAGTCTTAGACAACATCACAGGCAGCAAAAAGCAAAGCATGTTGTGTGACTCATATCCAAAAGTCTCTTTGGACTTGAACCACAGAGGGATTCGGTGTCATCAGACCAAGAAAAAGATCAAAATGTCCCTTTGCATTTTCTTGTTAAAACTGACTGGGAAAAAGATAAAGCTGTGATCAGTCAGCCGCATACCCAAGTTCCCCCATGCTCACTGGGTTTGAAAACACCAACTCACTGAAATAAAAAGGCTGACTTCAATTAAAAGAAGTTGCTCTGTCTGCATCAATGTAACATAAAACTTCGCTTTCTACCTAAAACTTTCAGATGACAGTAAAGCACCTGCCTAGTTGTGTTCCTGAAATAGTTTGCCAGTGTGTTTTACCAGTAACATGCATGAACCTTCAAATATGGATTTACTTCAAAGTGAAGAGTTGAGAATGTGGTAGCCTTTTCCAGCAGCACCATCTTGGGTGGCGCATGCTCCTGGCTGCTTTACAAAGGAGTGGCTGCGTCCGGCCCTTTTTACCTAGAATAGCATAAGGCTTATTTCTGTTTTCTCTAAATGTAATGTGATTGGCTGTAATGTACTTTGTTTAATTATTTAAAAGTAATCTACCTACCTCTGATCATGACCATGTGCTTAGTATAACTGCCCGGGACTCTTTATCTCTGTTTCAGAGGGACACAGGAACCTTCGCATGACTAAGCAGGTACCATGCCTTCAACTTTGCAGCTAGCTTGTGCTGCCCAAATTTCCATTTTCGTAGGCCTAAGTAAAAATTATGTGAGGTTTCTGCAAACTGTGAAGGCTTGGATATCTTGGCATTAATCTGTTTTATCAAAAGAAACAAATATTACAATAATATAGCTACCATCAGCTGATCATCAGTGATACATCTTTCTTACAAGTAGGTTATGTACTGATGTAGACTTACCAATGTTGCATTCTCACAAGCTCTACCAACAGAGTACCTAGTAAAATACTCTGACTTTTTCTGCATGAAAATTGTCTTTTTTGCACCTCATCTTTGTGCACATCACAAAGATTAATTTTTTTTTTTAACCGAATACACCATTGATTAGTAAAATTGATTAAAAGGACTAATGAACATGAAGTCTCACAGCACGTCATTAGAATTTCACAGTATTTCTTACACATATTGTAATGCTGACTCTAAGGTAAGATCCCATCTAACTCACCTGAGATTTGGGAAGATCTTACTTGCATGTTATTTATCACACTGACACCACACAATCACAGACAAAAGCAAAAGTCTTGCCTTTCATTACATAGCACTCTGTGCCTGGATTGCTTACAAATAGCTATTACTTAGGCTTTTAGAGCTATTTTTCAGGCATTACATTGCTTGTCTACTATTAAAACATAAAGCACAGACATAGAAATTAACATTGACACTGTAACCTAGCACAGCATCATATTATACTTTACCATATTCGCTGGAGATAGGAATAATACTTGCTGTTGCAAAAATTGAAGAGCTACTGCCTTGTAATATTTGTATATCTTCTATTTTACATATGCTGGATTTTTCTGTGAACACACAAATATTTAAAGATGATGTCTTGTCCTTGCATGTGCCTTTCAGTCAGCCTAACGTTTCTGGTCAGATTGTTACTGAAGCACTACTCCAGTAGCACCCGTTCAAAGGTAGATTAAATACAGAGATGCTAAGCAAACACTGATGTTCAAGGTTTGTCTCAACTATAGGCATTATTCCAAAGGTACTAATATGAATGACCACGTGAATATTATCAAACCCATAAACCTGGTTAAGAGGAACAGCTATAAACAAAAAGCTTTTATCCGTAGGTCCAATCCTAGTTTAAAGCAGCGTTAAGTTTATGCATACTGCAACAGTTTATGTCCATAAGTGATTTAAGTGTGTCATAGGGAGTTCACTTTGTAGCCAAAACTGTACTGCAGAATTTGGTCAGACTCCTACTGTTACTCCCCACCGGTCTCATGTTCTTTTATAGCACTGGAGTGAATTACTGCAGAGCAATAGAGCGTTATCTTACAAATGACTTGTGAGTAACTGAGTCCAGATAGCAGGAGTCCCGGGGGGTAAAGAGCTCTTCCTTTATTGACAAGAATTAATGAATTTACTGACCTAACTAGAACTTGCTTGTTAAACAGTAGTAACACATATCTGCTATCATAAAATGGCAGACACTGCTGTTAGACTGTGAAGCACGTGTCAGGGTAGAAATAACATGTCCTTGTGTTCAAGACGTGCCAACAGCACCAAAACCACTAAGGTTAACTAACAGCAGGTATTAAATGAAGCTTTATTATCCAACTAATTGTTTGTGGAAAACGGACTACCTGTCACATTTCCACCTTGGAAACACAGATTTGTGCCTCTGAAATAAGTTAGGCCATCCACTATTCCTACCTGCTTCCCTTGTATGGAAGATTGAACTTTGGACTTAAATAGCTGCTTCAGAAAGGACACTACCGGCTTAGTCTTTTGCAAGGACAAGACAAGCCTTTAAATATTTATGCATGATTGCTGTATCCAAAAGTGCAGTCTCGGATGTATTTAACACCAAATTAGTAATTTGGGCACAACATTTCAGTGATCATGAATTTATTTTATTACTTATGTCTGTGGTCTCAAGCCTTTACAAAGGTTTGCTTAATGAGGGGCAAGTGAGAGGCCTTGTTACAAAACTGAAGTGTTTTGTAGCACATTAGCAATGGAGGCCAAGAAGAGACAAACCCATCTTCTGTCTCACTTGCTTACACCTCCCCAAAAAATTAACCAGAAGGGTCCCTGCCTTGGGCTGTGGCTATGAAATATTCGGGGTCGGGAGGGAGATGGGAGAGGAAAAGGGGGCAAGATGGGAAAAAGCATTTTCTGTAAGCTCTTCTACAAGACACTTACACTGTTGTGTCAGCACAGTTTCAAAGCAGCGATGGCTTCCTCTCTCCATTGGGAAAGAGACTGGAGCTACTCACAACCTAGGACACCATACGTGTCAAAGCACCTGTGGTGCTCTGGCCAACATAGCCTTTGCAGAGAGGGACTGTGGGCTCAAAAATGCCTGCTGACATCCACAACACTGCTCCAGTCCCAGCTCTCATGGGCCTTCAGTAACTGGTGGGGTTATCCAGAGTGCAGATTAGAAATTCAGCAATAGCGCTCTCTCTTCCTGCTCTTCCCAGCGGAGAGGAAGGACTCCCATGCTGCTGTGGGTACAAGCAGCCCCTTTCCCTTTCCTTCCAAGCACAACCAGCTGCAGTCCCTATAACGGAAAAGAGTGAAATGGAAGGAAGAGTAGAGGGACACTGGGACAGATGACACTATTGAGAGGAGAACTTTAAGCACAAAACCAGGCATCCAATCACAGCTCCAAGCAACTGGGAGTCTCAACATGTCCACAAATTACTCCTACATGCTACAGAACAGAAAGTTGTATTAGAGGCCTACAGCTTTTGTCTGTTCTGCATTTAAAAACATCAGTACCACAGGTACCAGGTACTGTTGCAAAACTGTATGCTTATTTGTGAGCACTGCAAATGACCTAACAGCTGATTTTTTTTTTCCCCTCTTACTGCAGGAGGGGAAATGAGCCAGCATCTTTTGCCCCACCTCGTAGATCTGGAGGCAGAAGAATAATTGAGAATGCAACAGAAGCAGGTGATGAAGAAATGGATGCAAGAGATGGAGATTTCAATGGAACAAAAGCCAGTGAATAAACACGCTTAAAAAATTGCACTGCAGCAAGGGGAGGGAGGACAATATTTAGCACCGTATAAGTCTACTCTTAATGTCAAGGTCACATACACCCACTCCTCTGACAATGATAAAAGCACAACTGCCTTGTCTCCAATGTATAGATTGATGTTAAAAGTACTCCAAAACTTATTTTACCATGAAGTGTATTTCAAAGCGTGGGTTTTTTTAAACACTCAGAGTAATTCACTTTGAGAATCTTCTAGAAAGTGAGTTCTAGTAGCTCAGATGACTTAAATCCCAGTGAACTATAGTTTACACAGGATTTGTTGAGACTGTTGCAGAAAAAAAAAAAAAATAGGCACTGGTCAGTTAATCTTTTCTTAAACTTTCATTTTGTCTTGAGTATTCGATTAATATAGGATTTTTTTTCCTGGTTACTACACCCCTGATGCACCATTCACAATGTGGAAGTGCCTTTTTAATCACTTACTGAAAAATAAAATATCATTTGTTCAAACTAAGTCAACTCTTACAGTTCTATATGCACAATGGATGTGCTTACACACTAATAAAAGGCTATAAAAACTACTGCGGTATTCTTGTGTACAGATGTCACTTGGGTGCAATGCAGCATGCTCAAAGGCAAGGGGGGATGCAGCAGAGCTTTACAACTCAAATACTTTTTTTTTTTCTTATTACTTCAAAGGCAATTGCTAAGAAGAAAGTCAGGTTTTTGCTCTAAAGATTACACATGGCCATTTCTAAAAAGTATGTACACTGAGCTGAATGTACAGTGACATTAAATACTTGGGACAGGTTTGATTACGCCATAGACACAGGGTGCTGAGGTGTCCCACGCTGTGTCCAAGGGCTGACAGACATGACACAGGACCTGCAGGAGACTTGCAGCTTTCTGGAGCAGCAGCTGGAAAGCAGGCAGGGCCCTAAGTGCCTGTCTTTAGGCAACTGAAGCCACCCTTGAAGTCTGTATGTGTAGGGATATTTCCAACTAAAGCCTCTAAAGCAGCCTGAAGACAATTAGCAGCAGCAGCCCACACTGAATGCAGTGATCCACGCCAAGCTATTGTGTATTAAGGGATCAGCACGCAGTTACTTTGTATTTTTGGAGCACTCCAACAGGACCTCAACCTGCTTCTGGGAACGACCAGGACCTACCACAAATCCATGCAGCTCTAGAACTTCCAGGTAGCAGCTAGCTTTGCGGTCACACTGAGGCAGTAGAGAGCCACACACAGCAAAGCCAAGTGTATACTTACTCTAAATCGAGTAGAGAGCTTATTCAATGTCTTAAGATTGGACAGCAAGTGAACCTTAAGCAGTGTGACTACAGGGACAGCAAGTAATGCAAAAACATCCACCTTGACAGCTAATGCAACCATCTAAATCTAAGCATTGTTCCCAAAGGCACAGAGATCATAAACTGGAGATTCAGACCAGGCACCATTTAGGCAGTAGAATCAGAGCCCAAAGATTTCTCTCTGCTAATGACAGAGTAAAGGAAGAGTTTAAATAAGAATTCATTTAGAGCAATTAAGATGACAAGCTGCAGAGGAGGGGGGGGTTAGGAGCTATCTGATTTAATCCTCATTGCTTGATCAGCCACGCAGCCAAGCTCTGTAAATGTGCTCAAGAGCTGGCTGTTAAACACGCAGCTTGTGAGCCCGCGTATTTGGGAACAAGGAGACCAAGGAAGTCAGACTTCATACAGAATGGTCTTTAAGCACCAAAGGTTGGAGCAGAACTAACAAACTGAACATGGAGGCCTTCTAAAAGGAATTAATTTAAAAAATTCAAACACATAATGGTAGAGGTTGATCAATGGCTAGAGCACTGCCCTAGCATGAGAAATTCATGTTCCAGTACCTGTTCTGTAAAGCTTGTGACAAAATAGTGAGTTTCTTTAGTAACACCACAGAAAGCATCCTTCTGCAACAGTGGCTGAACTTCAGTTCCTCTCCCCCAAAAAAAAGTTCCTCTCTGTACCATTACAGAGGTGACTTCTGAACTAAATTACTTTGGCAATTCTACACAGCCTCCAGTTTGTCTGATTATATCTGTAGTCACATTAATAATACACCTGTAAAACATATATAACACCAGCATGGACACAATTTTCAAACTTTCTACCTTATCTCAATGCTGTGTCTCAATCTGACTGCGAGTCAACTTGTTCACCAAGCAGGCAAATTCTGGCAAGATAAGGAAAATGCAACTTGTCTTGACTGATCCCTCCAGGCTACACAGTCCACATGTCAGCACAAATAAAGCAGAGCCCATGCACTTCTTTTCCTCATGGTTAAGGAAAGTGTCAACTCCTTGTGAGAGAGGAGAGTACAAAAATCATGTGAAAACAGAGTTCAAGATTTTAAGAGAGTAATGCCAATAACTAAACACCGTAAACCCCAGAGGCATCTTTAGCTATGGCAACAGTTACATTCCTTATGGTAGGAAACCACAAGATGTAGGAAAATTTTGCTTATGATTCAAAGCAAATCAGTGTCTCTTTCAGTTTCATTGATCAGAATCAGACGAGAAACTGGTAGCAAACATCTGTGCATAAATCACAGTGACAACTTGCGTAAACCTCAAAATGAATCAACAACTAGCATTCAAAATAAGCTTTATTCTGCTCCCCAGTTAAGCCAGCTTTGTAGATGGCCTGAATAATGGGAATGATCTGTGGTTATTTCCGATTCCAGAGAAATAGGTCCATCAGTGGCTGTTTTCACAGTATTTTCTAAAAAACAAAAAAAAACCAAAACCCACAAAAAACCCAAAACAAACCATACAAACAAACAAAAAAACAAA
This sequence comes from Tetrax tetrax, assembly GCA_009806455.1. Lineage (NCBI taxonomy): Eukaryota > Metazoa > Chordata > Aves > Otidiformes > Otididae > Tetrax > Tetrax tetrax. The sequence goes on along the minus strand of WHYT01015578.1, from coordinate 221,684 downwards.
AACCCCCACCACCAACACAAAACAAAGCAAAAACACCCAAACCCATTTATGCATTCTTTTGTCAAGTAAGCTCTCCCCACCCCAGTACTCACAAAAAACATAAAAAATGTTTAGTCATGATCGGTTTTGCAAGTACAGGCTTCCATAAGGTACATTAATACTGTGAGTGAACCTACTACATTTAAAAAACAAACCAAAATGTAGAAATATTCCATAGGAGAAAAAACTGATTTAAAAATAACTCTCTACTCATACACACTTGTCTAGCATAAAGGACTTTTCAGGTTAAAAAAACATTTCAAAATTGGTAACAGCTGAAAGTGTATATCCTCATAGAAAAGAAAATAAAACAAGGAAACAATCAGTAACACCCAAGGCACATTAATAAAGGGAGGTTTGGAAAGCAGTAAAACCCATCTATTAAGATGTTAGAACTAAGAACTTAACCAGGTCTCTTGCTTCCTACAGCAGCCGTGCTTTATGGGTCATAATATGGCAAAAGAAGATGCCTACATGCTAAGCCAGTTCAAAGTATCCTACCTTACTGTTAGCTCTGGGATCCCCCAAGTACTCTAAGCACCAGGCTTTCCTCACCTTTAACCATGACCTGCTCTTAATGGCAAATCATTGCTTACAAACCCATCCTACCACTACAGCGGCAGGTTTTTGCGTAGCAAGATTTTGACCAAACATTTCACAAAAAGCTGATCAGCTTCCCCACAGAAATACACCTTTCTCCATATAAAAACACTCCTCTAATTCGGGTGACAGCAGCACACAACATCCATGATAGAAAGTAAGCACAACCAAAATTTAAGGCAGAGCACCACGGTGCTGTAGGAATGTTGCATAGGAATATTGTCTCTGTTGTACGTAGAAGGACAATGGCTTTGAGTGGCAGCGTCAAAAGAAGTATTTTTCAAGGAGCTATTTACAGCAATTGATGTAGGAAGCAACTCTAAGTGCTGCACTGCCAGGCAGCATTGCTTTATCACACTGCCCACAGAACTCGGTCAAGAGGCCAGACTGGGCAAGGCCACAGGCCATTGCCAATTGCAGCTTCTTGTTCAGTTCTCACCTACCCCAGACTGCTACCTGATTGCTCATTGATGTTCTCTTTAAAACTAAAGATTAAAATATATGTATTTATTCTTTTTTCCTCCTTTTCCAAAGTCAGACAGGCTTTTCATAGCAGCATCTTGACAACACTTTGCGAGGGATGGCTCATTGGTCCCGGAATATTTGGAGGTCGTGTTCCAAACTCCAGGCGTTTTACTAACCTGCAAATACAAAATAGAAGTTACTGCATTTCTTGCTCAGTTTTACCATCTTCAGAGTAACTGCTCACTTCCAGAGTACACCACTCAGCTTGAGAAACTGACAAAACAATATCCCTCTGAGCACTAACTGAGCCCGTTACTTAACTGGGCAGTGTTTCCACTACAACACAGGGCTCCATTTCCCTCCAAGTAGTGAGAAGGTGTTGGAATTTCAGCTCTAGCATTACAGAGGTAGATGTATGATCAGCTGCACAAATATGTAAATGTATGGCCCTTGAGGCTTTTTTGTAGGAGCTTCCATGAGGTTTCTCCCTCAGCTGGGACAGCAAGTACAATGTGGAACACTCCTTCCGCACAACAGCTTTGGGCACTGGGTAACAGGACAGACCAGTATTCCCAGCAGAAGGGTCCAGATGAATAATTAAGTCTGGAACAAACTGTACTGCAGGCACTTAATTTACAGAGAATCTAAATAATGGGTTGGCAGGGACTGGCAGGATTTAAGCAGACATTGAACTGCAATTTGTGATAGCCTTGCTGATTTTTCTTCATTTGTTTAAAAAAAAGACAACCAGTTCAAGTAGATGTGTAAGTTGAGTCAAATAACTTGCTATCAGCTGCTCCTTGAAAACACATTCTGATCAAATGAACCCATTATTTGCCTTTTTTTTCCATTTCTCCCATAAATGAGAATCTTAACTGTGATAAGGGAAGTCCCTACATGCTATAATATTCCTGAGACATCACTTGTACAATAACATAAAACAAATGGAGTCAATAAGCAAGAGTTCTTCTGTTGTACTTCATCCCATTTAAACACTGGGTTTATAATAAAATACATGTATATTTGCTTTGAATTTGTGTTTTTCAAAACTTGATTCCAGCTAGTCTTCCAATTTCAAGTAGCTAGTGATTCCAACTTTTAAACTCATCTAAAACATTCAAATCATACCCCCAAATAACTAATTTTCCTATCTTTTACAAACAAAGATTTAATATTAAACAAAGATTTAATACTAAATAGAATAGTGCCAGTCACTAAGTTCTAATACCAACAGTTCTCAGTAAGACATAACAGCAGAGAGCAGCGCTCACCCTGTGTCACCCAGAGGCTGATGAGGACTCAGGCGTGTTTCAAGGACATCCCTGTTCATGTACATGGACACTGTGGTTCTGTTTGGAGACTGGTCATACACAAAGTTTCGGCAAGATGCAAGTTTGGACTCCAAAGCCTAAAGTAAACACAGATAACACAAGCATCAGATATCACCTTTCTCTTCAGAAGATAGCATTGTCGTACACCAAAATGGCAATAAGAGTGTTTAGGGCTTTTTTTTTTTTTCTTGTTTGTTTCTTTTAGAATGAGTTGTCTAGTAGAGGAACCTGCTAGACCATAGTGCCACGTGAGTTCTGAATTCTTGAAGAGATTAAATCAGTCATCTCTCTAAAGCTGAACCTCTGTTTCTGTAGGGGAGGCTAAGGGGCTGATGTAGCTCACCAGCAGGAACACAAAGTCTTCAGCTTCCACAGGGAGATTTCGACATCCTTCTTGCAGGCATTACTTTTTAGTTCCTCAATGTTCCTTCGAGCTATCTGCTCCCCTAGACACATATTAGGTCTTATGTACTAGGTGGCACACCTGAGAGAACTGAGCCACAGATACCATATTCTCCACCACGTGCTCCCATCCTAGAACCATCCACCTTTGTTGCTGGGTTACTCTTCAGCTCTATCAGTTCTGCAGCTCTGCCTACCAAAGAGTCATACAAATGCTTGTGCCAACACAGCACTAGGGCAAAAGGGACAAAACAGAAAGAAGTCATGGGATAACTTTTCCAGCATCAGTACTACCTTAAACGTTAAACTACAGCTTAACAAGACATTAGGCAGAGTTCAAAAGACTAGCGGACTCTTAAGGCAAACTTCACCAGAAGCCCTCTGCACAGCAGGCACCAGTCTGCTTTCTTCTCTGCCTTTCATGGGAGCAGATCTCTTCTTAATTTAATCATATCAATTTATTCTTTCTGCACACGTGCTTTCAGAAATTTGTACAGAAAGATCTTATCCCCATGTGGACCAGATCTTAGAAAAGCAGAACAGGGTCTACCTTTATCTGGGGGTTGATCAGAAACATACAAAGTTCAGACCAAATTTCAAGGCCCCACTTAGCTAACCTGGAGGCAAAATACTCTTTCCAGTCTCTCCAGAGCAGCAGCACAAATAGCGCTGGCTGCAGTTTCAGACAGCTCTACGTTTCCAAGAGCATTGGCTAGCAGGTAATCACTCACCCCCACTTTTCGCAGCAAGTCTCCCACGATGTTAAGTGCAGATATTCTTGCCGCAGGTGTCAGAGGGGTTGCACCATAACTGTCCTCAAGACCTACAGGGCAGGTTAAAGAAGGATACATTACTCATTACAAAAACAATCAAACAAACAAAAAGGCAGCTTTGACACTGGCAGTCAGAAGACTGTCTGACATACAGAAGAGAAGAAACATGAACATCATCACCTTTTTTTATCTCACCTCCAGATCTTTCATATCCATCAGGAATATGAAGCGCTGTCTCCTGTGACAGTTCAAATTACACTGTCCTAAGCTAAAGTCTCTACATGCGCTGTGGCTTGGGTTTCTTGAGATCTGTTCTACCAGCCTACTCTGCATCTCTGTTGCTGCAGTGGGATCAGAGGGATGTGTCCTTGGAGAGGACCATCATCTCTCATTTTACTACAAATCTCCAAATCCTCTCACTTTACAGAAGCATTAATTCCTCCACACAAAACACATTATAAGCATACTGAAGCCCACAGTCAAACCTTGTTAGTGCTCAGAGCTATAATATCAAATCAGAATGTGACAGTACAGCTCCCTGCATTTACACATACACGTGAACAGTTACACAAATTTCTGGCTTTTTAAATAAGATGATGGGAGAGGTACGGTTAAACGTTTGAAATATTGAAATAATCAGTGCTCACAAAAAAATAAGTAACTGATAACAATAACTGACATGAAAGATATAGTCATTTAGTACAGACAGCTAGGATGACTTGTCAGTGTCCTGCTGTTCCAGAGTAAAAAGAAAGCGTATCTCAAAGAGCACCTACTCTCACAGAGAAGCCAATTAAACTAACAAGTGTGACACTGAAGATCACACAGAAGTTGAAATCCTTCTCCAAAGTTAGCCCAACATCTCCAGAACAGTTGTGAACTAATAGTAAAGTCCTAACTACTCATCCTGGCCCCCACAATTATTATTACCGGACAGTTCAAGTCAAATGGAACGAAGAGGCTATCAATAAACCTCAAAAATCACAGTCTATGAATACTCAGACCATGATGACTGGATTTAAGTTTATTTTATTGAAACACTCATCTCTGCTCCCTTCTTCTCATTCCTCCTTTAGCCAGAAACTGTAATAAAAACACAAGCATTAAATAGTATTTCTGCGCTGGTTCCCCGTCAGTCACCTCTCCTAAATGTCGCAGGGGTGGGAACGTTGATGTTGGGTGTCCGGTGCAGTGAGGGAGTTGAAGGGACAGATAAGGATGCTTGAACTGCAGTGTCTGTTCTTTCTGTTTCCAGGGTAGTTCGCATCGGTGTTTTGGGTTTCTCCTGCTTCTGCTGCACTGCAAGCTCTTGTCGGAGATCTACAAAGGAAGCACCAAGATAAAAACAGGTGAGAACATTCGCTCAAAAGACTGTTCCCCTTATGGAGGTGAAGTCAAATCACTTATCCTTGCAAAGATTACTCCAGGCATATGCTCAAAATCTGGATGATCACTAAAGGCTTTTCTAGCATTGTGGCTCAAGATGTTTTTGTAGTATCAGTTTGGTTGCTATTATCTGGCTTAAATTTTCATACCCTTTCACAAGGCTCCATTTGAGGCAGGGAATTCACTCCTTTCCAAACATTACAGGCTGGTAAGCAAATGCACATTAAGACTGAGGCTAGGCAACCTGGCACACCTTGGCTACATTCCTGCTCCCTGTCAGGTTGAGATTCTACCTGTTGTAACTTTTTCTCTTCTACCCTGGTCTCCACATGAAGGAAACCCGAGCCCAGGCCAGGCGGAAGCCACACCATTATCTAGCCATGGGATAAAGCAGTTCTGTTCCACAGCCTGGCTGCCTCTTATGGAAACCGCTCATGGGCACAGAAACTGAGCAGATCTGAAAATAGAAGGTGTTTTTCCATGGTCTCTCTCTTCTCACTCAGCCTTACTGACAGATATCAAGAAGCTATCCCGTGCGGCTATTCAAAGCTAACCAGAAGTCAGTCACAGCTCTCCTGTTTTACTGCTCCATTAGCATTTCATTGACTCCGCTTTTCACAGGCCAGGAAACCATGAGGTTAATGGTCATTAAAGCTGACCTTCATGTGTTACAGGAAGCCTGACCAGCACGTGCCCCAGCTGGCCCGGCTCTTCTTAACCCCATAAGGCCCTGAAGCATCACCACAGATTAGAAGGCTGGAAAATATTTTTGCTTCTGTGAGCTGCTCTGGAACAAGGTCAGGAGTGCAGGGAGTGGAGTGGAACAATCTTGAAGCTTCCTCCTTTGCTTCTACATTTCAGATAGATTTAAAAAATGCAAACTTAAAAGCCAAGCTCTAAAATATATGGAGAGGACTGAATGGCTACAAGCCAGGAGGGAAGAAAAGGGAAGATTTAAGTAATGTCTGTCTAACCCCTAGCTTCATCTTTCAGGCGCTGCACGGACTCCAGAAGGTTTTCCTTCTCATCCAGCTCACTCTCCAGAAAAGCATTTCTTTCAATAGCCTGGTTTAAACGCTGTTCAAAATCCTCCAGAGACATTATAGTGGCTCTGAAAAAGAATGCACAAGACATCACTACCAGATCCTTCAAGCACATAGAGAAACTCCCTCTCTCACAAGAAAATGAATCATGTTGTGTTTTTGCTTTGTGGTTTGGTTTGGTTTATTATTATTTTTAATTTTAGCTTGTAAGATATGAATAAGTGCAGTGGCAGAAGCGGAAGGGGAAAAAAATTATCACACTTCCCATCTGCCACAAACCTCTTCACCAGAATCACCACCTAAGTGGTTATTTTAGAATGGCAGTGCTAAGGAGCACAGCATCACAAACAGCTCAGTGACACCATGCTCACTGGGCAGAACAGAGGTGGAAAAAGAAAACACAGAAGGTGGGTCACCTTTTTGCTCTTTCCAAGTCATCATTTGCTTGCTCAAGTTCTCGAATGTATTTCTGAAGTTGATCTTTAATAGCTTTTGTCTGTGCCAAGTCATCTTCCAGCGCAGAGATTTGCCTGTATCCTTCCGAATGCTGCATTTCAATCTTTTCCTAATCAGAGGCAAATCAAACAGCATATCAGAGACTTAGGAATGCACATTCTCTTTCTCTGGGATTGTCTGAGCCCCTTTAAAGGAGCATATGCTATGAAGTTTTTTGAGAAAAATTACCTTGCATATGGAAAATGCCAGCAAAGCCAATTGCTCACATAATTCTGGGCTGCTAGTAGACAACAGCTCTTCCTGTCACTCCTTATCAAACAATGGTGCTGGGGAGCAGTTCCTGACCTCCACAGCACAGGGTCATTCTTGCTTTCCCGGACAACAAGACGCAGCATAACTTCTGAGCCCCAAGAGCTTTAGCAACATGCAAAGCAGGACGCAAGAGAAGCCACTTATTTTCAACTCTAATAAAAAGTCAAGCAGTACTTAGGAGCCTAAATAACAAGAAGAAAATAAAAAAAAAAAAATCTATCCAAGTGTGACACTGTTACATGCTGCTGTGGAATCGGCAGAATTCTCCCCTGCCCCTGTGGTTTTACCAGCCCAGAGCAGGTTCAGAGCTCTAGATCACAACACGTTTCAGGTGCAGTTATCCTTGGATGTGAACCTAAACCAAACTATCTCCCTTTAGAGCATGCACACAAGGGTATATTTCAGAGAGGCACAGGCGAGGAGGAAAGCTTAGCTTCTTCATCAAGTAGCTCTCTCCTGCTATCACCGCTATACACAGAATTAGCTCCACATCATGTGACAGGGAAAGCTTCACAGCACACCATCTAACTGTAATGCTTTACACTCCACTACCTTGATAACAGATCACTTCAACATGCCAGAGATGATTCTGACACTCCAAGACTGCTGTATAAGTAGCACTCCTGAAGTCCTTTCTCCACCCAGAATTTAATTACAACACACTTGAAGTAAATGAAAACAAACCCATGCACTGGAATTTGAAAACCACGGCATGTAGTCTAGCACGGCTGATAATTTGAAAACAGCTATTTTAGCACTTGAAATACATAGACAAGGAGGAGGAAAAGACATACTCATGTTGAATTAAGAGATTCTTATTTGACTACAGTGTGGTGACACTGCTGTAATTCCAGATCTCCAAAGCATAGTTACATGCTGAATTTAAGAGCCCCCAAGCTCTAAGAGGCAGATTACTTTCAACTAGCTTTTCAGGACTCTCTAAACAAACCCTCCAAAGCATTCTTTCTATTTCTTTTTAGGTAGCGTGAACTCCGGTTTCTGAGGAGGGAGTAAGTACACACACTAGGCTGCTAAGCTCAAAGCCACAAGCTGTGTGGGCCTGGCAAAGTTCACTAGTGTTGACCTAGATGCAGACACCAACCCTTGATGTGCTCAGTTAACACTGCTGGTCAATAGCTTCACGAGTTTAACGCTTTGCTCTTGAATTGATTCAGATAAAAGACCAGAACTGCAAGGTCTGAGTCTTTGTTTTTAGCCAATTGTAATAAACTATCAGCTGATCTGGCCATCAATGGAGTCTCTGTTCCTTCACTGCAGGCTGTTACTGCAGTTTTCAGGCTGCATGAATAGCCAATTGTTAAAAGGTTCATTTCAAGAATAGGTTTTATTAAAATTTATCTATTGTAAAGAATAATTTAATATTTTCTAAAATATGTTCATCCTCTGCTTTTTAAGGTTCTATGTTGTTTCCTGCTATTTTCATTCTTAACTGCTCTAGCTGGCTTATTGTCCCCTTCTCTCACTATAGCTCCTCTAGGAAAAAAAAAAAAGTCCATACTCTCCTAAATTAAATTAACTGCAGGTTTTATTTTTGTCAAATTCATGCCGTCTCCCCAAACCCATCAGCTTCCATGGGTTTATGTGGCTACATCGAACAGTACACCAATACTCCACACAACACACAGTTAATACTGCTAAGGTACTAACACAACAAGAACAAAGATCGGTGCAACATAACAAATAGAATTAAACAAGCCGTGGAGGTTTGAAGGTTTTGCTATCAAAAAGCAGGGGCAGGGGATCACTAAGTTGGTGCTAGAGGGACAGGACATCTGCCTGGAACAGAAGATTATTTTCTTAAGACAGTAATTTGGACAACAGTTTAGACAAAAGGCATTGCAAACCTGAATTATACAAATACCTTCAGTCCCATTAGCTCATTATTGCATCCAATCAAGTAGAAGTAGTGTAATTAAGCTAATCTCTGCTTCCACAGATATTGAACTAGCCCTACAAAATACAGTGTAGTGTTTCTTGGGTGACTATACCTCACCTTTAAGTAAAAGGCCAACAAGATCAACCTTTAAACAGGCACATCAATGTCAGTAACAACCTCTTTTCAAACTTAAAACTTACTAACATTTCCTAAACCTGTTAACCAGCACAGGGAATTAGCAGCATCTTTAATGAGACTGAAATGAGACAGACTCATCACTCTTCAATACTCTAGATAGCTTCCTTATTTCTCATGTCACTCTGGTAAGTTCTGTCTCAACAAGTTCATATCCCTGTTTTATAATTAAGGAAGTTAAGGCTTTTCAGCTGGTTCACAGAAGGCTAACCAAGTATAGAGAGGACAAATTATTTTTCTCCATGTACAGAGAGATTCAATAACAAACCCAGGACTGAAACTCTTTTATGCTTTTCAGTTCCATGTGTTACCCACTGATGGCTGTTTCCCAGCTTACCTGGAATGCCAGATAATAAATACACAACTACATAAGAAGAGTTTAAAACTGAGTTTTCTTATGTAATGCAAAACCACAGCTGGAATGTTTGTATTTTGATTGTTCTGCAACATTAACTGTGTCTGCACAATGCAGACAGCAAGACAGCTGTGAACAAAAGCACTACGTAAATGGAAGAAGGAACAGAACAGCAGCTCTGTTATGTTCATGTTTACTCTCTACTCTACTGCAAACCATTTTCTCCCATCTCAAATTTATCCTGACACACTGCCACAACCTGCGAAGAAGGTTCAGGAACATTACCAAGGCATCCAGTACCTTCAAAGCAGACAACAGATAGATATCTCTTAATTTTTCAAGACTATTTTTTGCAGTTTTCTGTTCAATTTCTTTGTAATACTGAAGGTCCCTGGCCACAAGGCAAGCTGAATCTGCACATGGCTGTCTCATCCACCTTTGCACTTAGGATGTACAGATACTGACTGCATCTCCCACTCTTACCTTAACTGACTCCAGTTCCATTCGCAGACGATTGTTTTCTGACAGAAGGTCTCTGTTTCTGGACTCTGTTTGCTGCAGCTGAGTCTCCAGTTCAGCTTCATACTCTCGACTCCCTTCTTGGAATTCACGCAATTCTTCTTGTGTATTCTCAGCACTAGAGAACAATTCCAGCAACAGAACTCATCATAATGAACAAACTAAAAAAAAAATCTCTCATGTACACTCAAGGTAAAAAAAAAAACCAAACAAACAAAAAAAAACCAACACCCAAAACTAAACACTGGCCTTTAACATAGAAGGCTCTATGCTCTTCTCCAACATGCATATTCAACAGGAAGAGAGGACCATATGCAAGTGTTTCCCCATCCAGCATGGAAAGCCACCACACAGAAAACTGGTAAACACATTTAAAAAGTCAAAATAAATAGAAAAATCCCAAAGTCTGTCTTCACACTATAGGTGTTGAGGACACATGGAGTGTCTCTTTAGCTTGTACATTTTCCACTGTCATCTGCATCTTTAATCTGTTATTCAATTAAATTATTTATTTGGAAACATGAACACAATCATTTTCAATTAGCAATGAAAAGTGAGAAACAGAGAAAGATAGAAGGAAAGATGTTCTGATATTCTTAAACAATTCTATTGAAATAATCCTCCAGCAAGCTAAACAAGCAGCACTGAAAGGTCTGAACACCTGGTCTAAGAAAGGACTCACCAACATCAGCATCTAAAAAGTTTGGATTTTTTTTTCACACTTTACTGAATTTAGAGCAACATACTGGGCTGAGGGAAAGCACAAAGTATGGCCATTGTCAGCCAGGGATCCCCCTCCATCTATGTGCTGTCAAACCATTCTCAATTCACCCAGAGATATAAAGAGTGAACAGCAGCATTTCTCTTTCTGCAATGGTCCAGATCATCTGCCCCCAACAAGGTTCTGCAGTGAGTTACATTCACCCGGGCTGTTCACAGACTGCAGTCAGAGACTGCAGTACACACAGTCCTACTCAAAACCAGCAGTGCCACAGCAACACAGGCTCACTGCTCAAATGAGCATAAAGGACTCTGGGCTGCTGTAGTTTATGCAGAAGCATTGCTACTGCTACCACTCAAGACAGCTGAACCACCTGGAATTTACTCCCTTATGTGGTGCTATCTGTGTCTTTGCATGCAGTGTTAGGCACCCTAACAAACAACCTAGAGAGACAAATCCATTGCCTTACCACTGCTTGTATTTGATAGCCAACTCTTTCCAGTATCTGGTTTCCTCTTCCACTGAGCTGAAGTGATGTCCTTCTGAGTCTTCCATGACGAGTCCTCAAAGTGTAAAACTCCTGTTCCAATTTTCCTCCCTGGAAAATTAAAGGATCGAGCATAAGAACTAATGCAGTGAGCTACCTCAGAACTTTTTGCTGCAGAGCAGCGCATTCCTCCTCCCAGGAAGTCACTGCACACCTGGAGATCACACTAGAGATCAGCCTTGCCAGGATTCTGTTGGATATATCACAAATGTGAAAGAATCACTACTGAGTAATCAGGTCCCTTTCCCCAGTTCTCCCAGCTGCTGCCCACCTACGCCACCTCCCCAGCAGCAAGCACCTTCTCCATCCTCTGACTACGCACCACTGAGCACCAAACCTCAAACTTTAGCAACAGTTGTACCAATGCATACAGAATGCAAGTGAAAGAGAAGACATCTCAGACAACTTCAGCTCCGAAGACAGTGCAATTAAGGTCGATTTCAACAACCCTAAACTTACCACGAAATGAAAGAGAAACTTCAAAGAGACACAAATAAGGTACTCAAGATACTAGTTTCCCATTCTAGCACTTCCAGGAACACCTAAGCTTTTTACAGACATAACTGCTGGACACATGAAAAATTTCTCCCTAGGTCAACACAGACAAAGCTACTCAACTTTGAACCTTAAATATCACAATCCATGTGCAGCTGAGAGCCACAATATATTTACATACCTCAGAGACATGGGAGAATGGAGCTCCAGAAATTCCCAGCCAAGTGAGGATAAAAGCTCCACAGAGGTTTCAGTGGGATACCACCTGGCTGGACTAGGTATGCAAACAGGTCACAGCAACCCAGTGAGCAATCCAGACCATCCAGCTGTTCCTGTGTCAGTATAAATCCAGACACAGGACATAGTCCCAAATGGGAAATGACACATGAAAGAGCCACAGGGGAATCAAGAACCTTAAGCTGGTCACTCCCACTTGAAGACTTAAGTATCTAGGCACCACAATTAAACAAACACCTTCTGATGGGCACGATGCACTCATACACTCTAATAAACAGGTCCCTAGCAAGTATCATTTTATGAGTTACTCTTGACGATGGAGAAACATCAAACCTAATGCTCTGGATAACCTGCCTATGAACAGCCCTGGGTGAGGCAAAGATTCCACACAGATGTTACCTATTTCATAGGAACCCAAATAGATCATGAACAGTAAATAAAGGTGAACCATTCATAACAATGGCAGTTGTCAGAAAACTGTATCCCTGAAATCCAATGATGGAGGAAACACAGTTCTTCTACCAAGTTTCAGCTCCAGATCTACTAAGCAAAACATTTTCTAGATGTAATCCTGATGGAATAAAGAGGAAAAAAAACTGCCAAAGTCTTCAAACATCATGTAAATATCAGTCCTGCCTTCTATTGTTCTTATTTATGATACTCAGGAAATGCTGGAGTACACCTTCTGAGCAGCATGTCATAGCTGAAGAAAACACGCATACACTGCACATCTATTGAACTCAATGGAAAAAATTATTCACAACCTGTGTTGAGACTTTGGTCTCCAGAAAATCACCTGGTTTAAACAGAGTAACAGCCATCTATCTAGTAACTCTACTGAGACAAAGATAAATGTTTCTTACTTCCGCTACAGACAATAGTATCAAGTACTCAAGTAGCCTGGCGATCCAAAGCCCAGTTCTTACCTACTCAAGCAATGCTGCAAAGCACAAGTCCTTTTCACAGCCTGGGCAGTTTTCAGATGACCAAGCAAAAAGCAGCTGTCACAGCTAACTGGGCTGTGTCCACACACCTCAATGCACAGGACCAGCTACACACTCACTGAAATTACACTGTTATTTAGAAGAAGAGCTGGCAGGTGAAGGGAAAAGTTACTAAGCTTTAGTTGTTACAATTCAGTTTCTTGAAACAAAATGTTAATTAGACAAAGCTACATGTCTTCCTTCTAACAAATAAAACCACTGTGTCATCTATTGACATACTTCCAGCAATAAGTCTCAAGGCTGCTGCTCTTTGTATCTATTTACAGAAGTATGCACTGGGGAGAAAAGAAAAGAAAAAAAAAAAAAAAAAAAAAAGAGAAAGAGAAAAAAAAG
>WHYT01015578.1:96611-207017 GCA_009806455.1 Tetrax tetrax | reverse complement strand
CATTTTCTTAAGATAGCCCCCTTGCAAGGGTTTTCCTGTAACAGAAGGGCCTGTTTTCCTTTGTTTAAGCAATACAAAAGAAAATCACCACAAGAGAGAAAGACAAGGACGAGGTCACCGGAGCGCCAGGATCACTACAAATCCCACAGCCAGTGTTGAAAGGAGTTACCGTCTTCCCAGGGCCTTCCTGCCAAAAGGCTTAATTCAGCACAGCCCTCATCTTTCCAGACACCAGTCCAGCTCCAACACTGCCGAGTTCCCAGGGACTCCTAAGGCATCTCCGCCAAGTTTTCTCTCCTGGAACGCCCGGCCTCGGTGCTTCCAGCCACAGGCGGCTGGGCCGGGCTCTGGGGCTCCCCGTTCCCGTCCGGAGCACGGAGCCGGGGCGGGGAGCTGACCCGGCGGGCACGGTTCCCGCGCTCCCCTCCTCACCGGTAACCGCAAGAGCAGCTCCAGGGGCAGGGGGAGATGCAGGCTCGCCAGGAACGGCGCGGGAAGGAGCGGGCAGGTAGGGTCCCAGCTCTGTCTCCTCTCCCCGACCCGCTCCCAGTTACCACCGCAGGACGAGGGACCGTCCGAAACCGCCCTTCCCTCACCTCCCGGCACCAAGGGAGCTCCGCCGGCGGGGGAAGCCCCGCAGCGCTGCCCCGCTCCCTCACCACCACCACCGCCGCCGCCGGACCGGACCGGGCCGCCCCGCGCCGCCCGCCGCCGCTCTCCCCAGCCTGACCCGGCCCGGCCCGGCCCGGCCGCCCCATTGGCTGCCGGTCACGCGCCGCGGGCGGCTGCGCCAATCAGCGCGGCGGAACGCGCCCGCTGGGAGGTTCGGAAACTTTCGTTACTTTCAAACGGCGCCCGGGGGGGGGCGGGGGCGGCCGGGACGGCCCCTCCTCACCACGGCCCCAGCCCTCAGCCACGGCCCCCACAGCCGGGACCGGCGACCCCTGTGCATGCTCACGCCCAGGCCTGGCAGGCGTCAGCCACGCTAAGCCCTTTCATCAGCGTTTGACGAGCTACAGCGGCGGTGTAACGGTATAAATCAGCATCAGCCACCGTGCTGTAAGCTCACGTACGTGTTTACCCTTGAAACGTTCTAAAAAAGGAAAAGCCTTACATCAAATATTATTATTTTTATTCCAAAGGCCTCTCCTGAAAGAGCAAGCAGCGAGACAGCAACTGCAATAATTTAACACCAGCGCAACGTTTTCAGACTAACACCCTCTTTTCCCGTGTTGCGGAAGCAAGGACAGAGCAGCCCGTGAAATGCTAGACACCCGCACTCATCTAGATCCCAGCATGATGTCATCGTTCCAGAAAACAAGCCGCAAGCATCCGCAGGGGGAACGACCTCCCCACAGGGAACGGGAGGGAGCCGCAGCCCAGCGCAGCCGGTGCATCACTTGCCGTGCCCTGACCACGCCGGATCAATACGGAGACCGAGGGACGCGGAGGCTTTCTCAAGTGCCCTAGGCATGTTCCTCCCCAACGGCACACACAAACACTTGGTCATCAGGCGTGTCTGGCATTTGTTTCCCGAGTCGAAACAAACCCACAAATTATCACGTATGTGTAGATGCACTCCAGCCCACATACATCTGGCCGTACGTCACTGAGTATCACTTCACGCCCCTGCAGCGCGTTTTACAAACTGCCGGATGGCAGGCGCCCACACCCACGGGCCCCGATCCCAGTTTCATTTACTTCCGTGATGCAATTCCAGGCCTGGACCAGAGTCTAATCCTGAAAAGACTTAACTTACTAAACTGGGAATGGGCCTCTCCTAACGCCTTTGTAGGACAAGGCTGGGACTGTAACGAAGGATGAATGCTTTTTTGTAAGAATATTCCACTAAGAGAAGTCTATCCACAGCTAAGATAACTTTAACTGAAAAGGGTGAGCAAAACAATTACACTTTCAGGTCAGGTGTTCAGAAAAATAATTCTACTTTGAGGTTCAGCAGAAGTAAATGGGGACAAACTATTATACAACTATGAATAGAAAACTAAATTAGGTATTTAAAAACTTGGGTTACTAGCAATTTGCAGTTCTGTCATTACTCAAGAATGTTTATATTATCTGTTTATATTATCTGTTTATATTATCTGCTAAGTTACAGAAATAAACCACACACTATCGTAGCATGTCCTCAGTAATTAAAAAAAATGTATACATTGTTCGTAAGTTTGAGACAAAGGACATTTTACTTCAACTCTTCAAACAAATCTTTGAGGATAGTGTGAGCACAGAGATTATATCTCCTTTTGAAATACTTGTAAAACGTAGCAAAAGTCCTCAGATTTCAGAGGAAGGTGTTTAGCCTCTCACCCATTTCCAAAACAATGTAAGGGCACCCTAAGAAATGCCAGAGGCTCAGAAGCATTACTGTACTCAAGCAATAAATATTTTTAAAAGGTTACTATAATTACTATCACTGCCTTGTTTGCAAGAAGAATGAGAACATTCGCCTGTTTTAAAATCAGCAGAGGAGAAAAAGAAATGATTTTATGCATTTATTTTTAGTTAGCTGATTAATACTTAATAAATGGCAGACTTTTGTGGTTCTAGGGTTCATGTGCTGGTTATTTTAATGCGAATGCCACACTGATTCTTCCATGAAAGCTAAGCTAATGCTAACTTTTAAGTTCTGGTAAGGTTGTAACACCTTATCTTTTGGCAATAAGCTTACAGGGAAAATAAATTTGCTTTGCTGCAAGAATTAAATAACTCGCCACAAAACCACTTGCCCAGTGGATGGAACAGGAGCTGCTCATCAATTGTCATTACAAACTAGTGAATTTTTTTTTTTAATGGATTACTGATACCCATAACAAGATGTGACCAACCTATGTACTAGAATATCATAAGCAAACATTGCTATCACTGAAGAGCAACTATTTAACACCAATGAAACCTATTTCTATCTCTCTACAGATGTTATGTAATTCTCTGCAGCCTGCATATGTAACATTGGATTTCCATATGCTTAAACAAGAAATAGATTCTCACTACTTTAAAACCCTTTTATTACCATGAACTGACAAATTATTGATGAAACTGCAAAATGCTCATTAATAGCGCTGGCTTGTTAAGCAAAGCAAAACATAACACCACTCAAGGCCTGGATACACAGCAGCATTGCGCCCTGAGCGAGCAGCAGAGGCAAGACTGGATGTAGGTATGAGCATTGTCACCAAGGGGACTCTTAACCTTGCTGGTGGCTGCAACCCGTTAGGCAAAGGTGAAGGTAAAACAACAACTTAGCCTAATACCATGATGTCACTTAAGATCAAAAGACACTGAGCTGTGTCTGTCACTAACAGAGGGACTCCTGGAGGGACCCAGCTACCTGCATGCCAAGGAGCAAGCCCAGCTTGGACGATATGGATTAGCTGCACGACCTTGGCCCAGACTTCTGAGGGAACTGTCAAATTGCAAGACAGAGCTGTGTCTGTAGAAAGACAAGAAAAGTAAAATTACAAATAGAGGCAGGGTTGTTGAGACAAGGACTATAAGTAGCACAAGGATTCAAGAGGAAAAATATCAATGTGGAAAGTTATAAAATCCTAAAGTGAATAAAACCCCTGTTACCTTCAGTGGGTTGCCAGTGTTACCCACATCAACAGACCCAGTGAATGACAAGTTATTAAAACTGAGGTAGCAGTGAAGGCCCACCCTTTTCTTGATGCTTGTTTGGCCAGCAGACTTCAGGTGTTTTATCAGGAGGTAGGGAGCACACTAATGCCTAATCCAGTGGCTCGTTAGAAGGTTGTTCTTTTTTGTTAGCCAATAATTGCTTTATATTTCTAATCTGTATGTATCTTACTTGGGGAATTTCTTTGTGTACAGCTAACGATTCCCAAAGTGACCCTGAGGAGGACAGCACAGAGAAGTCAGACACTTAAAATAAGCAAACAGCAGGTTCCTTGACAGTACAGACATTTAACTGCTATCCTCAGGCTGAGGACTATACCCTGCCTTCAAGGGAACAGGCTTTTAAAAACAGTTAAAATTGTCCATTCCTGGCAACCTACCATGATTTTTCTGCGCGTATGCAAAAAAAAAAAAAAAGTTCTAAGCAAAAGCTTAAATTCTGCACAAGGCGTCAAAGATTATTACTTCAAGAGCCCAGTTCAAGGCCGTGGCACTCTCCCCTGCCCGCCGCATGGCCGAGGGGTGAGCCCACCTGCGCGGGTACCCGCCGGCGGGCCAGGCCCCTCCGCAGGCCTTCCCGGAGACCCCTCCTTCCCGGGGCCGCCTCCTACCGCTCTGCCCGGCCCTGCGGGCCAGGGCTGGGGTGTGCCCGGGCCGAGACCCCCGCTCCCGGTGTGAGGTGGGGGGGTCCCGGTGTAACGGGGAGCAGGGGTGGCGGGAAGGGCCGGGGGCGCCCTTGGGCGAGGCCTCCCTCGCCCCCTCAGGGGGGCCCAGGCACCCTCCAGCTAGACGCGGACGCCCCCGCAGCCCCTGTTCCGCGGGTCGGGCTGTCGGCCGGCCCCAGCCGGTTCCCGGACCGGTTTAAACGCCGCCGCTTCGGCCCGCTGCGCGCCAGGGAGGAGGGATAAGAGGGAGTGCGGCGTTACGACAGTTGCCTTTGC
Organism: Tetrax tetrax; assembly: GCA_009806455.1. Classification (NCBI taxonomy): domain Eukaryota; kingdom Metazoa; phylum Chordata; class Aves; order Otidiformes; family Otididae; genus Tetrax; species Tetrax tetrax. Next base: position 202,425 of record WHYT01015578.1, on the reverse strand, counting down.
GGCAGCGGGCTGGTTTCCGGCGCTCGGCGTGGCTTGACGGCAGAAGGAGCAGAGAGGGAGGAGGGAGGCCAACAAAGGGGTGTGAGGGCCTGCGGCGGCATGTGAGGGGCGGCGGCGCTGGGGGCGGCTCAGGTGAGGCTCGGCGGGCGGGGGCAGAGCACTGCCAAGCCGGGCCCGCGGCTCCCGCTAGTCCGGGGTGGTCTCCGCTGCGGCAGCAGGAAGGCCGCGGCCGAGCGGGGACGGGGCCCGCTTCCTCGGCGGGCGGCAGCCCGTCCCCCGGGCGGGGCTGCACGGCGACCTCGGCCCGGCGCCGCCCCGCGGGCGGGAGCGGCCGTTCGGCCGGCAGCGCCTTGGGGTGTGCCGGGGCCGTTTGTCCGGGGCGAGGGGGTGGTCGGGCCCCGCTGTCGCCCCCCGGGCTGCGGGCCAGGCCGAGCTGGGAGCACCCAGGGAGCTGCGAGCCGCAGAGGGCAGAGCGCGGGCATGCGTAGTTAACCCAACTTTTAATTTGTTTCGTTTACCGTTTTAATCCTGCGCGAATTGCGGCTACTAGACATTTTTAAAAGCAACGTACTCCAGCGTTGTAGAACTTGATTATTAACTTAATATTTTGTTAAACGTAATTTCGGAGTACTTAGAGTTTGTGTGAACAAATATTTCTGGTTTTTTTTAAAAAAAGTCACACTTCCTTTCTCTTTAAAATTAACATCGGGTGAAATTTAACGCTATGGAATGTATTTTATGGTTATTATATTTGACACGAAGTGCAAAAAAAAAGCTGCAGAAGTGTAGTCTAATGAATGCAGTTCATAGTTGAAGGGTAAGGAGACAATTGCTAGACAGATTTCCTGGTACAGTGTTGCTGGCTGTTAAACAAGTTGCTTTGGTGCTTTGTGGTTCTGTAAAGCTAAATTGATGTGGTGTGATTTGGGGCAGCTTGAAAATTAGTGGAATTATTTGTAAATAATTTTATTAATTTAAAGCTCTGTTTAAATACTAAACGTTGGGTGCTTACTGCAGGTGTATATAACTTCGTTAGCCAGTGGAAAACAACTAATATGTAGTTTAATTCTTTCATCATCTGAGTTCAGTTGCAGCTGTTTTGTATTTACTGGTAAGTTGTTCTGGAAAACCTACCTCCTGGGTTCTCTTTCCAGGAGAATGCATTGAAAAGTTCAGGGAATTATTTCCTGTCAGCAGCAGAGCATTTCTGGGATTCTGTAGCTAATGCTGTAGACTTAAACAATATTTTCCTCCAACTGCTCACCTGTGCTGCAGGTCATGGGGAATATTCTGTACTAAGCAGGAGTTGTCAAGGCTATGTCCCATCTGCGTAATTACATTTAGCAGAAATAATGCAAGTTCAGTGATCTAGCAGTAGCAGAATTCATAAGACCACCACAGTTTTCTCTGTCTTACCTTAAACCTTATTTAAAGCATGTGTTTTTTTTCTCTTTAGCAGGTGGGAAGAATGAAAGGAAGGGAGGATGAAAGAATGTTGAACCTTTTTGTTTGGCTGTATGATGGAAGGAAACAGGACAGAGAACCTCTGCGACAGATCATTTGGATGGCTTCAGCAACAAGAGAATGATGCTAAACCATGGCTCTGGAAACTTTCTAATTGCTTTTCTGCTGCTGAAAAGTCTTTGCCTTGCGGTGCGAAAACGGTAATTCATAGCTTTATTAAAAGCATAATTGATATCCTGGTACGGAGCGGTATAACTAATTGCAGTGTTATTGCTGGCTAAGGGGGGCAAGTGGTGAGGGGAGAAAGGAGAGACAGCAGTTACCATGGTAAGTCCAAGTCAGTGAAAGCAGGTGAGTTGCTTTGCTTGACGGGCTTTACCCTCTGCAGCTCTGTTTGGAATAGTCCAGCTGACTGCTTAAAGTATAAGGCAGGTTGTTGAAAGCTCTACCAAGTTATTGCTGACGAGTAGAGTAGGAAAGTAGTCTTAGCATCTTAGTTTGGAGGCAAATTTAGAGTTTTCTGAATTATTATATATTATTTACAGCAGTTGTGGATACCATTCCTCATGAATGTCTAATTTTTCCTTGCTTCCATTTCTTTAAATGTTCCTGTTCTATAGCTGTGTATGATTCTATACGTTTAAGATGCAAAATGCTAAGGAACAGAGGGAATAGCACGAGAGCAGGCAAGCTCCAGCGGTTAAGTAACACACTCACATGCATGTTCAACCTGACTTTCAGTAAAAGACATGGGAGAAACAAATAAGCATGATTGTTGTCTCACTGTTCTCATGTGTCAGGGGTTAGGAAGGGTGCTGCCATAAATTTTGGAATTCAGCATATAAACCAGTTCCAGACAGATTTTTGTCAGAGTGCATCTACAATTCATAAGGCGTGACATCAGGTAGAGAGAAGTGGTTTTGATCTTGGGTAATCAATTATTCATTACTATGTAGTAGGAAATGCATTAAATTCAATTTGGAAAGTGAAAGTTGTTCTAAGGTACTGGCCTAAAGCTCTGGAGCAGTGAGCTGTTTGCAGGTTAGCTCTACTGACCTTGACTGTTCTTGTGCTGCTCAGAACCTTGCTTAGTTTTCACTGCTGCTGTTTTTAAAAAACCCTAGATTTCTGCCTATGCCTTTCTCTGTACATCTTGATGCCTTAAATACCTTCAAACTGTGGGGTTTGTTTACTTTACATAGCATTCATCTATGTTTGCTCTTAAAATAAATAAGTCTTTTTGGCTTTGCAATTGCAGAGTATCTCTTAGCCTTAGCCTAACAGTTTTCTGCTTTTCAAATTCTGATTTACAGGCCCATTGCTATTTGGTTTATAACTTTTTGGTTTTGTTGCTTCCAAAATCCACTGAAACCAATACCGTGGGCTAGTGTGCATAACTGACACTTCTTTTAATATTTTACATGTTCGGAGAGTGAGGTTATAGTAATCATAAGGATAACACTTTTCAAAATTTCTGTTATTGTTAAAATTGTAACAGTCTACTAATATGCTCACTTATACTGTAAAATTACAGATTTATTATGTACCTGAATGTAACGAAACTTTCTTTTTCCAGAAAGATTACATGGAGAACAAGAAAGCTGCTGTAGCACTGAAGGATGCTTCATCTCCTCATAATGCTGGCTCTAAACTGTTTCCAGCAGTGCCGCTTCCTGATGTTCATCCTCTTCAGCAACAGCAAATACAGCTTTCACCTGGCCCGAAAGTAAGCTGCTGTGCTCATGGCTCTGACTCTTCTTGTACTCCACAAATGCATTGTGGTGGTGGTGGTAACTTGATTCACCCTGGCACAATGTTAGACTCAAAAGGCACTGGGACGATTACTTGTCAAGTAGGGTCAGGACTTGCTTATCAGTCTGCATCTTCACTGAAGAACCCTCCAGCTAGAAGCAATTTGTCAGGCATTGGGAGTGAGTTCCCTGGCATGTGTGTAGAAAACAGTGTCTCTTCTTGTCAACATGTGCCCTGTTGTGGAAAACTCCATTTCCAGTCCTGTCATGGTAATGTGCACAAACTGCATCAGTTTCCAGCCCTTCAGAGCTGCACATCTCCTGGCTATTTTCCTTGTTCTGAATTCACAAGTGGGGCCCCAGGCCACTTGGATGAGCATATTGCACAGTCGGAGCTAACATCACATGTGTGCGCCAACCCTTTGCACCTAAACATGGCACCTTCAGTTTGTTTAAAGGGCTCTCACTACTGCAGTGACTGCTTGAGCAAGGTTTGTACGCATCACGTTTCTCATTCGTTACGCATGGTATGTGGTTAATGTTGGAATACTGTTACTTGAGCAGAGCACCACCTTCCATGGGTTGCGGCTTTGCATCCTCCTGGTTGGTGATGCACAGTCCAGGTGTACCAGATAGACTTTCTGAAGAGGATCTCTTTTCTGAGGTAACATTCAGTTTGATTGGAAGACAAAAGAGGCTGTCACAATGTTTAGCTTACAGGGAATCTGTAATGTACTCAAGCAGAATTTTGACTGGGTTTGAAAGGCAGGTATCTGTTCTTGAAAACTCCAAATAGAATGTTCCTAGTAGTGACTGTGAGAAAAGGCTAACAAGAGTTAACGTGTACCCTTGAGCAGCTGATCAGTAAAGGTCCATTTGTAAGTTAGGTGAAATGTCTGTGCTATAAAGATATTCTAGGTTTGGTTTGAGAGGTCTTAGTTCAGTCTTCCTAAATTTGTAATTTATATTTAAATACAAATTTGATACACTTCAGAACTGATTAAAACTGTACTTGAATTTTAATAGGAATTTTGAGTGAGTTAATATAGTCAACTTGGCTAGATGTGTTATTTAAACTGTCAAAATTGAGTTCCAATATAGAAGTGAAGTGTCTTCATTTCAATAAACTAAATAGTGAATTCAGCATGTTTGGAATTATGACCACTATTTTGGGGGTGGGGGAGATGATTAAACCCTTGTACTCTTAACCTGTGCTGATTTCACTTGGTAGGTCTTTTGTTTTGTTTTGTTTTTTCCCAGAATGCATATTAGAACTTCATAAAGATGATATGTCTTGACATGCAGAGTTTAGTAGGATGTTTCCTTGCATTTCCAAATCTAGCACTAGGTATGCTAGGAAAGACTAGGATAGAAGCTTCTTTTATGCAGTGATACTGTTGTTATTAACTTTGTAGAGTACATCTGAACTTGCACTTGTTGCAGAAGGTAAAATGAGGGTTTCTAGCATGGAATAGTATGTGTTAATATAGTATACTAAATTAACATATATCCTGAAAAATTGTTCCAACAGCCAAACAGAAACAGCCTAGATGCTGCTAAAATCTGGCCAAATATTCCTCCTCCAAGTGCACAGACTGCACCTGTTCCTATCCCAATATGTAATGGCTGTGGAACCAAAGGAACAGGAAATGAGAAGAGTTTGCTACTGGCGAGCAGCCTTGGCAAATCACCACAGAAATATGGTAAACCACATTTGTTTGAAACTTGCACTTAGTGGATGTCCTCCTTAAATACTGTTGCATGTGAAGAGTTCTCTTAAATTGCACTGTTCTCTGGAAAATTCTATAAGGTCGTAGAAGACTAAACAGTAAAAAAAAAAAAAAAACCACCTTGTTTCTGTTTTGCAGAGTAGTAACTTGGATTTACCTGTTTTGACTGCTGAGTTAACTTACTGGATTGTTTGCATATAGTTTTGGATTTTTACTATTATATTTTTTACCCTTTTAAGAACTAGAAAAAGAAATTCTAAGGACTTTGAAGTTATTTCATTCTGGTGGTGTTAAAGAAATTATCCTCAGCCATACTTCGAAAAACATAGTCTGTAATGTCTATTGTCACTTCATATGCAGTAAAGATGTAATGTTAATAATTACAATATAGCTATTTTCGGTGTTCTTGAGAGGAAAATATTGTGTGAAATAATTACATGGTCTTTCCACAGTATTAGTACTGCTTCAATAACAAAATAATAGCTATTATGAAAGTTTTAAACTTTCATAAAGTCATAGAAGAATAAGAAAATTAATAGTTTTACTATCATTTTAGGACTACAGCTGTTTTTAGTTTTTAAGGTGCAACACCCCAATTAAGCATCCTTACAAAATGCAGTTACATTGAATCTCGTAGAAGAATAACTACTCAACATATACCCAAACAAATAGGACATTTGTCTACTGTGCTTATACTCTCCACTAACTTTAATTCTTAGCTTGTTTTTGACCTGTGAGAATTGTCATTCCTCTTGTTTATTTTCTAGTTATTTTTTGGGGATGGAATAAGTGTATAATGTTACTTCAAAATTAAATAGATATTCGGAGTGCTGAAACAAAAGAAGCTTTATGTGCACTTCTTAGCCTGTAATAGCAGAAACTCTTAACCTCGCTGTCCTGAACTGTAAGATACCTTTGTATCTGCCTTAATTTTCTGTAATCACTGTCACTATACTGGTAATCTCATCCAGTTTTGTTTATTTTGTGCGCACTGTAAATCTGAACAGCTTTTGTGTTTCACTTCTGTTACCTTCAGCACCTGCTGAGTTTAGTGTGACAGAACTTCAGACAATTTTCAGGGCACGTGCCACCTCAGCATTTGATAACATTTTTATTAAATATATTACTTGGTTGTTTGAGAGTTTAAAAGTAAAGCTGAAGTTGTCTTGCATCTTTATCCTAACTTAACAGTTACTTAAATTTCTACTTAAGACTGATTTGAAGTATAAAGTTTCTACCTTAAAGAGAAACTTCTAAAACACCTGATTTGTTTTTTAGATTCTGTAAGAAAACAAAACTGAATTTGTATTCTTGGGCATATAAAGCTTTCCGTGTACAAAGTTTATAGTATGTTAAGTTTAACATTTTTAGAATTTGGAAATTAAAATGAGCTGTGTTGTTCAACCTGTACAGGGTCTCCAGAGGTTGCAATAACAGGCCAAGTTCTGGAAAACTTGCCCCCCATTGGCGTCTTCTGGGATATCGAAAACTGTTCAATTCCCACTGGCCGTTCAGCTGTAGCAGTTGTACAGAGGATTCGTGAAAAGTTTTTTAAAGGTCACAGAGAGGCAGAATTCATCTGCGTGTGTGACATTAGTAAAGAAAATAAAGAAGTTATTCAGGAGCTAAACAACTGCCAGGTATCAAAACAGCATCTACTCGGTGTTCTTGCTTGAGAATTTGTGTGCTGTGAGTATGCTAATAGTGATTCCTGTTGACTAAAGCTTTCTGTTAGCTTCTGTGGTTTTTAGTGCATGAGCATATAATCAGTTTATGCGTGAGGTCTTTAGTGCTGAACTTTACCAGTGTGGCAGCTTTAAAAACTGAAACTGCTTTCCATTATATGTAGATTACTGGTTTAGCTTTAGTTTTAGTGTTCACAGGTGATTTTGGTTTTGTTCAGTAATAAGTGGTGGTGGTGGTTCTAGTGTTACCCTTCAAATCTGTGACTAAATCATTAACCTGAAAGAACTATGGTTCTGTGAACTTAACTTGTTAAACCCTTTTTAGTGAATACTGTGCTGACACTCTTAAATTAGTGGGATTGAGTGGGGTACCTGTAACACTAAATGTTTTCTATCAATGCCTTTTGTTTGCTGGGTTTTTTTTTAACTTGTGAAAGTTTCTAGGTCAGAAGTTCCCTTCCCACTCCTAAATTGTACATATGATAAGCAGATAAACTGTCAATCTGTTACATGAGGTAAAATGTGTTGATACTGAGTACTTGCTGTGTTTGTCACTCCTGTATTTCAAATGAGGGTTTATGGAATGATTTTAAGGTATGTAACTTGATCTTTAACAAAGAACAGCAGAAGTAATCCCTAAGACATTGCTGACCAACTAGGGTTGAAGTTCATTGCTCACTAGAAGTTTGAGATCCATACATGTTGTATTTCATGTGTATGCACATGAATTTATCTAAATAGAAGATGCATGTGAAAGCTTGTGTTTATGTTAATTTAAAAAAAAAAGCAAGTGTAGTTAATATTCAGACTTTCCTTTAGACTGTGTCTATGTGTTCCCACAGGTAACTGTTGCACACATCAATGCTACAGCAAAGAATGCTGCTGATGACAAACTCAGACAGAGCCTTAGGAGATTTGCTGATACACACACTGCACCTGCCACTGTGGTTCTTGTGTCAAGTAAGTGTTTGTGGTACTCATCTGCAGTGGAGAATTCAGTTCCTCTCTTCAGTAGTACTTTTGCATGTGACACTGTTTTGCTTTCCAAGGGCTGTGTTTAGAATCAGCTTTAACTGAATTGCTCAAGAATTCTTAATAGTGGCAGCAAGGGAGAAGTAAGGACAGTAAGATGAGAACTTGGCTTGGTTAAATCGGCATTGGAATCTGATGTCTTATTCAATGTCAGTAGGTATGTGTATAAATACTGAAGTTAGCTTCAGCAGGAAGCTAATTAAATTAATTGAGTCTTCCTTGTGGTAATCTTACATTTTGCTCAAAACATTCTGAATTTGATTTATTTTTTTATTCTTGTAGCAGCATACTGTACAGTTAAATATGCAAGCCACTCAACTGTTTAATTGCTGTGTGTTGCCTTGGGTTTCTCCCTGAAGCTAGACGAATGTTTGTCATAGAAGTATATGGGACCAGTTGAATGCCTTGCTGATAAATTGCTAGGAGTTGCTATTAAAGGAAACGCTTGTCTGAGATTGAATGCTAACTGCTAATTTAAATTATGTCTGTTGAACAGCTATGTAGCTGCTGGTGCTTTTTTGTTGGAAATTTTAGTGATAAATAGAATTTGTCAAGTGATGTCTGGGGTTTTGTTTGTGTAATATTGGTTTTTGTTGTTTTTTTCCTTGTTTCCTTATTTTTTTTTTTTTTTTTTCCCTAGCGGATGTAAACTTTGCTTTGGAACTCAGTGACCTGAGACATAGACACGGCTTTCGGATCATTTTGGTACATAAAAACCAAGCTTCAGAAGCACTCTTACATCATGCCCATGAGCTTATTTGTTTTGAAGAATTTATTTCGGACTTGCCACCGAGGTTACCGCTGAAAATGCCAGTAAGGTTCTTAACTCTTAATGCAACAGACATTTCAAAGTATTGACTTCCTTTTTTTTTCTTTTTTTTTTTTTTTCTAATTTAGGAGAACAGGCTGAAATTATGTGTGCGTGTTTTTTTTTTTTATGGTGAGACATGATGTCTGCTGTGTATTTGACCATTGTCTGTATTTCAGTTGCTACCATGTGAATGTATGTTGTTCCGCTTTAAGACTGAAAGAATGAAATAATAGAAGAAGGAAGTAATTATCTAAAAAAGTAAACCAGCAAGGTCACATTCTTATCACTAAATAATTTATCAGATATTGTATCTTGCATGCCTTTCTTTCACTGGCAGAAAGTTAGGGTAAGAACTTAGTTGTGCATTAAATCAGCTGTATAATGCTTTCTTAACAGTTCTGAGTCACTGTCTACTGTTTTCTTGGGTTTTTTTGTCTTCCTGATGATTACATCTGGATTTTCTGCGTTGTCTTTGCAGAGCACTCACAACCTTTTTCTTTGTAATAACTTCCTGAACTGTGTGTTCAGATTCATTTGTAGAACATGTAGAATTCTTGAGTTACAAATGTGATGCTTTCTTATCTGGAGAAGTGATCAGGGCCTCTGTAGTCTCCTCTAACTTTAAATTATATTGGAGATATAAGTTGGAGGATCTACCTTGATATGAGAGTTTTCCAAACAAATTGAATGCTGCAAAAAAATTACTTGGGAGGGGGGGCAGGGGGAGAGGATGTATGACCAGAAGCAATGTGAAAATACTGGTTTTGTACAAGAGGGTATTCTGACATAATCAAAATCTTACTCCCTTTAAACAGGCTTGTCATACGCTATTATATGTTTATAATCTGCCAACAAACAGAGACAGCAAAAGTGTCAGTAATAGACTCAGGCGTTTGTCAGACAACTGTGGAGGGAAGGTGCTGAGCATTTCTGGAAGCAGTGCAATTCTCCGTTTCTTAAATCAAGAAAGTGCTGAGCGGGCTCGGAAGCGAATGGAAAATGAAGATGTTTTTGGTAACAGGATTGTAGTGTCTCTTACTCCCAAAACCAAAGAAGTTAATGAAACAAAAAGCTCCAGTTTTGTGGCAACTGAAAAGGTGAAGTCTCCCAAAAAAATTAACAAGAACACAAAGCTGTGCCCCCTCAACAAAGACACAAATGATCAGTGCTCTGGTACCAAAGGCTCTGCTTGGAGAGGATTCCACATTCATGGATCTGTCATCAAACCCACAAATGTTAAAAGTTTACAGGTATTGTTATTCTACCTTGTTTAATATTCTTGCTTTTCCTCATGTTCTGAAGATTGCTTCTGTTACAGCTCTACCTTTAACTTGTCAGTCCTGTTTAATGGATAACTGTGACATCACTGAATGAGAGCTGTATTCATCTGCTTGGAAAGCAGATAGTGAATTTAAGGGCTGTTTTTCACCCTTCCTGCCACCTTTTTCTCAGTTTGGAAATACTACTACGGTACTTATTGAGTCTTAAATCTGAGGCCAGTTTTGACTTTTGTATTGGTGTTGAGTATAACATGTAGGGTGTTCAGCTTTGCTAGTTTTAAGGAAAACTAGAGTACATCTACAATGTAGCAAAAGTATTTCAACTAATTGACAGTTTACTATTTTCTGTCACAGGAAATAAAATATTCCTGGTTATCAAATGCCAATGAAAATGCTATTAAAGAAAACCTTATCAGTTATCTAGGCTTCCATCACAAGGACAGCTTCTAGCAAGGGACATCTGGTGCTTTTATACTGACTTTTCATCTGTTTCATATAGGAGCTGTGCTGCCTTGAATCAAAGACCATCAATAGAAATATTGAAAACCAGCAAGAAAATGTAAGAGAACAAATTCCTTCTCCTCAGAGTAACTCTAATACAGCGATTCCTGTGTCTCTGGCAACCGAAAAAATGGGAATGGGAGAATCGTCCTATAAAAGTAGTCAGAAGTATGTTTAAAAATAAAAAAATATCAATGTTAGCTAGATTTTTAATGTGAATTCTGCAACATAATGTGTTTTGTTTTTCTTATATATATTTGTAAATAGAAAAGAGACATCTGCTTCCAGGAGTGTTACCAATTCCCCTGTAGATAAAAAAGATAAAGATGAAACTGTATTTCAGGTCAGCTATCCCTCTGCTTTCAGTAAGCTGACAGCCTCAAGACAGCTCAGTCCTCTACTCATGTCTCAGAGTTGCTGGTCATCTCGGTAAGTGTCTGCGTCTTATTTTGGAGGTGAAGTGAGACTTCTCCAATATGTGCATTGATTATTGACAGCTGCCCATGGAGTTGTGTATGCTAAGCACATTACTTGAGTACATTCTGGAGGCAAAAGGAAACTGATGGTGCTGCCTAACAGCTAACAGAGGGTGGGTGTTTCTTTTTCAGAAACCTAGTGTGTGGTAGTTGTTTGTTGCAAACTTTGTCTTTAAAACTTCTTTAAAAACTTCAGAGATATTAGACACATCTTACTCCTCTTAATTTCAGTGCCTTTGACATTCCCAATAGAAATTTATCCAGGCCTATTAGATTCCCAGGCTTAAATATCTGGTCTTTCCCAATTATTAAAATAACGTGAATGAGTTTGACTTTTTAAATGTGTTAGTAAGATAATAAAACATTTAGTGTCAAATAAACTGTTAAATTGAGTGACTTTGAAGCACAATATGAATTATTTCCTTTCTTTTCATAGGAAATTTGTCTTGTTACGATGTTTTGCCTGTGGTGCAATTTGTTTTGCCTGCACACATATGTACTAGAAAGATGCCTTCCAAGTACTGTATTTTTGGACTTGACCTGTGTCTGTCTTCTGATTAATTTTGAGATGTGTATATCAGAATTGTGCAATAGCTACTTTAGCTCATAAATGTTTTTATCTTACCCAGGAGTATGTCTCCAAACCTCTCAAATAGATCATCTCCACTCACATTTAATGTATTAAATCATACCAGTGGTACAGACTGTCCTGATCCTTTTGCAAATGGTGCAGACATTCAGATCAGCAATATAGATTACAGATTATCCAGAAAAGAGTTGCAGCAAAACTTACAAGAAATTTTCTCAAGACATGGCAAGGTAAAGGCTGAAATACCTTTATTAATTTTTTTAAATACTTCCTGTTTATGTATTTATGGACATGTTTGTGGTCTGGCTTTAAGTGAGTAGGAATTGAAAGCTATCCAAACATGACTTTTACACTTTGTTAAAAGCAGGCATTGTGTTTTTCCTTTAGAAAGACCAGATCATCACTTGCATGAGGTTCTTAATTTGCATGTGGTCTTCATAGATCTGCTATTCTGAAGTTTTGTATGTAAAATTCTTAGTAAGTGGCTCATTGGTCATGCAGAGAAGAGACTTAGGCTTTAGCTGCATAACCTTTTTAAGCTGTGAAGTTGAGTTTCTGTTGTCAGCTTAAAAATCCCAGTAGAAACTGAGTTCTTGTTTTGGACCAGAAGTGATCAAAAAAACAGACATGAAGAGTGTGAATCAGTAAAAGCAGCTATGCAAGGAGAGGTCACTTCTGCAGCGGACCTATTTCTGTAGGTGACATTCTGTGATCTGTAGATGACATGCTTCTGGCATAATCTTCTATGTGGGAAGATGCTTGTGTTAAAGGAATATCATGGTCTTGCCTTGGCCAAGTCTCATTGCACTCTGTTCTTGTTTGGCTTGTCCTGCTGGCCATGGTTCATCATACTCAGTTCTCTTTTGCATTGTGTTCAGCTCTTGGCCAAAGCAAGACTGTGCTATTCTTGTGTTTGCTTGCCGAGGGTTAATATTTTGTGATAAACGTATAAAGTGTTTTCATCCTCTCAGGTAAAAGGGGTAGAGCTCAGTCCTCATACAGACTACCAGTTGAAGGCTACAGTTCAGATGGAAAATCTACAAGAAGCAATCAGTGCTGTCAACAGTCTTCACAGATACAAAATTGGCAGTAAAAGGATCCAGGTCTCATTAGCAACGGGAACTGCTAGTAAATCACTCTCTCTACTTAGGTAAATAAGCACTTTGGCATTTTTGTAATTGTTCTAGCATGTATTTAGTAGCTGAGAGATGATTTAAAATAGAGGAAGGAATGATAGGGAAATAAAGTAAAATCTGTCTTTTGACCTAGCAACTAGGCTAGTCCTCAGCTTAGCATTTTTGCATTGCCTGTATTTTTAAGTTGTATCTAAAGATCTCTAATAGTGTTCAATAGTTTCACATCTACTCTTTCATACTCTGATATACCTCAATAACTTAGTTTGGGCAGCTGAGTTAAGATTACACTTGGCATCTTTATTTCTTCTTTCCTCCAAGAAAGTGCATGTGAACTTTCTCTTTGAGGATGGGGTGCACAGTTTAAATGCTGTTGGTGTTTCATTGATCTCCACTTTCTATATGGAAGATAGTAGAACTAGAGGGCTGATGCCAGTGAGAATACAAATATGTTCTGTTTCCTTACTGAAAACAAGCACTAGGGAAATATGTTGTCTTCATTTTTTCACAGAAAGCTCTAGTGAAAATAGTGCTGGGAGTGTAGAGTATACTACTTGCCATTGTATAATTTACTACTTTATTTCATTCTTGCCTTTTAGTTTATGCCTGTTCAAAGTTCTTAATGTAACGACCAGGCTGGTAACTTATAATGCTGGAGCTTTAATGTTGCATTTTATAGGTGCTTGAAATCTTAGGACCATCTATGAAAGATGCAGCTTCTTCAAAGACATTACCTTATGAGTTAGCAAAAATGTTACTACTTGCACTCTCTGATCTGAAGTATCAACTTTTGTAGTTCTGGAGTGGAAGGGAATGCAGTTTCTCCTGTTATATTTATAGCTCATAAACTGCATCTGTAAATATCTCACCAATTTGGACTGGAGACTAATGTTAACAGATGAATTTTGTGCTAATGTTACAAAACTTCTTTTATAGCTCAGAAACAATGTCCATTCTGCAGGATGCGCCTGCTTGTTGTCTGCCTATATTCAAATTCACAGAAATCTATGAAAAAAAGTAAGTTCTTAGTTGTTGTTTTTTCTCTACTACTTCTAAAAAGAATCTGATCTTGTGTGATTGCTTAGAGTGAATTTATAGAGAGTAAGAGCAGAGTGTTACGGGTTTTTGTTGTTAGATGTTGCAGCATATTATCTATCCAGAGGCAATGTTTGTAATACTGGCCTTTCTTAGAGGGTTATACTTTGGGTCTTTTACTTTGTTTCTGCATTGGGATGAATAGATTAGTTACCTTAACATTTTGCATAGAATAGTTTCTAGCATATTCCTATTTCTTAAACAAGAAAAGATTACTGCATTCTCTTAACTATATTTATAATGTGTATTTATTTCAATTTTTTTCTTTTAGATTTGGACGCAAGTTAATTGTATCAGACTTATATAAACTAACGGATACTGTGTCAATCCGTGACCAAGGAAGTGGGCGGCTGGTGTGCCTTTTACCTGGCAGCCAAGCCCGGCAGAGTCCACTGGGATCTTCACAGTCGCATGATGGTTCATCAGCAAACTGTAGTCCTATAATATTTGAAGAGTTGGAATATCACGAGCCTGTTTGTAAGCAGCATTGCCTGAATAAAGACTTTATGTAAGCTGTGTATAAAATACTATAAAACTTTACAAAATATTTCAACAGCGTTTACTACTTAAAGTTGAGGTGTATATGTTCATATTATGTGCTCCAGTCGCTGTTTATATGTTTACAAGAATAAGTCAGGCAGAAAATAGTGAGATGGCACAGTGAATTTTCTAGGCAATTCTCATGAATCAGTCTGCCCAGGTGAAGATAATTATGTTCTGGCACAGCTGCTAGGATTGAATACCTCTTAAGCAGAAGCTGAAACCTTCCTCTGGTTATATAGGAAGGTTTTACACACTAGAGATTCTACCAGCCTGAATTTTATTATATAATTATAGCTGGAACTGATCATTCTTCTTTATCCTCCAGCTACATTTAGTAAATGATTCTGAGTTGAAGATGTCCTGAAGCTGTATATTAAGTTTTTTGTTTTGTTCAAAACAAGCCAGGTTGTGCTTCTAGAGCAGTTTACTAGGTGTTCACTGTTAACTGCCTAGTATGTGCTGCTAAAACTTAATTGGAACATTTTAATCTAATGGTATTAAAAATATGATCTTCTAAATGTTGCTTGTTTTATGGAAATTTGCTGTAGCTGTCTTAGTTTTTGTGAAGCAAAGATGGAATTTTCGTGTGCCTGCACATAGTGGTATTGTCAGCTAGTGGCAGTGTATTGTATCCATGTAGTATAATGGTACTATATGTACTACTGGTATGTATGTGAGCACAGGCATACTTATGCGCAAGCTATGTGTAGAATGAGCGTATAAACATCAACCTCTTGTTTTCACAGTGAGCATGAGTTTGATCCAGATTCTTATAGAATTCCTTTTGTGATTTTGTCTCTGAAGACATTTGCTCCCCATGTTCACAGTCTTCTACAGACACATGAGGGTACTGTGCCTTTGCTAAGGTAAAGTATTTTAATTTAGGGTTTTAGTGTAAGGGCTGATAGATTAAAGATTTAAAATTTTGTTGTTGGCTGTTGTAATGCTCTGAAACTACCTGTTGTATAAAACCTCCAGTTCTTACGTAAGACGGTATCTTTTTTTAGCAAATAAGTGCCTTATGGAATAATTACTTTTGACTTCTTGTTAAGCAACAAAGATATGCTTATTTAAAATGTGGTTTTTATGAAGACTTCTGTAATATGCTAGTAAGCTGTTGAAGCCTCTTGCTCAGAAAGTGTCTCAAATGGTATTTTTAGGACAATTGTTATAGTGTTATTTTTAGTTTATAATAGAAACTTTTTTTCCTCCAAAGTTTTCCTGATTGTTATATGTCAGAGTTCAGTGATCTTGAAATGGTTCCAGAAGGCCAGGGTGGTGTTCCTTTAGAACATCTAATTACCTGTGTTCCTGGAGTTAACATTGCCACTGCTCAAAATGGCATTAAAGTTATTAAATGGATACATAACAAACCACCACCTCCTACTACAGGTAAGTATATCCATTTAAAATATTTTCTCTGAACTAATCTTTCTGCTAAAAAAAATAAGGATAGTGTAAAGTAAGCATCTTGTATAATTGTTAAACTTTTAGCTTGAATGTTTTTTTTTTTTTTTTTTTTCTGCTGTGCTGTAGCCTGTGTTATAAATAAAGTGCAGTGTTTAGTGGAAGAATATTAGTGAAAGGTTCAGTAATGTAATTATTTTTTTTGTAGATCCTTGGCTTCTACGTTCTAAGAGCCCTGTAGGTAATCCACAACTTATTCAGTTCAGTAGAGAAGTGATAGATCTGCTTAAAAGCCAACCATCCTGCGTCATACCTGTTAGTAAATTCATCCCAACGTACCATCATCACTTTGGAAAACAATGCCGTGTGTCTGACTATGGGTACTCTAAATTAATGGAGCTGCTAGAAGCAGTGCCTCATGTCCTGCAGGTGAGTTATATGGCACTGTTCCTTTTAACTTGGACAATTGTACTTGTATCTTCAACTATTTGAATTACTGGGTGGTATCGTTTAATAGTGGCTATGCAATTACCTAGTCCACCCTGAAAGAGATAGTTAACTGAACCTTGGAGTGTAATTGTCGTCTTTCTTTGAGGAGATGTTTCTGTTGTGTTTTTATTGTCCCCACACTTCCTTTCTGGTGAAATTAACTCTATTTAATCTAAGCCTCTGGAATACAGTTTCAAGCTGTTTTTAGCCTGTGGCTAGAGCTTGGGTAAAAGGTGTTAGTTGTGCTGTTTATCTTAAGAACACAGTAAATGCTTGTAAGTTAGACTGGGATGTGTAGCCTGTGACTTGAAGGATTGCTGTGTGAAATAAGTCATGTGGCCTTATGTTACAAAAAAGAAACTCTATGGTCACATTAGCTTACTACTTTGAACACCAGTTGGTTGTAAAATTTTAAAATAACAAATACAAACATGTGACAGTTGCAGTAGCACTCACGGAGGAATCATTTCTTAATTTCTCGATGACGCATGCCTTAGTACAGAAAGTGTGTGGCTTAATGAGGCTGCCTTTCCAAACATTCTCTGTATTCTGTCCTTTATTTCTAGCCTACCTATACTGGAACTGGCTTCTAAGTAAAAAGAATTTACTTGAGGATGCTTGATGTGAATGATCAAATAAAATTTTCTTTCAGATTCTTGGTATGGGTTCCAAACGCTTATTAACTCTAACGCACAGAGCTCAAGTGAAGCGCTTTACTCAAGACTTACTGAAGCTTCTCAAAACTCAGGCCAGTAAGCAAGTTATTGTGAGGGAGTTTTTACAGGCTTATCACTGGTAAGTTGTCTCTAATGAAATAAGAACAGTTATGCAGGGCATGCCTATCAACAGTGGTTTTAAAACCTAGTGCAACAGAAGTCAGCACTTTAAATCTTAATATAAAACTCTGGCAACTATATTGCCTCCTTGTTGTGATGTGAAAATTCAAACTTCTAATGAAAACAAAAACTTTCTAGTGGGCTGTACTGCTTCCTTTAGTACCAGGTTCATTTAACTTTATTGGAGTTTGAAATGGGTTATTGTATTTCATTTGTTCTTTTTGAAGCCGTGGCTGCAAGGTTGAATTTAAGCAAGCAGGTTGTGGCATGTTAACATGAACAATAAAGGGAAAATTTAGTGTTAGGCTTTCTTTAGAGGGAAATAATAAAATAAATAGACTGATTGTCAATAGGTACTATTCCTTCTTTAACTGGATCTAGCAATGGTGCAAAAATGAGGAGCAATACTTGTTTTGCTATTGCCAGGAAGAACGTTCTGTTTCAGCGTGGTAAAAAATAGTTTGGTGGGTTTTTTTAAGAGCCAAGATGCTTTCCTTAATGTGAAGATGAAAAGTAGTACTTAATTTACTTTGAGGAAGCCATAGCATCTTAGTGCTACATGTAGTCTACCATTGCATGCGTACTGTTGTGCTGCATGTGCCAACAGTTCCTTTTGGGAATACACACTTCCACTTGTATTTCCGCTATTGGCGAAAACACATCATTGGTTATTTCTAAATCTGCTACATGCGGATTTAGCATCTACATTGTAGTCAGCTCCGGCCATTAGTTGACTAAGAATGTATGTGAAGTATTCTTGCTTCTGAGAGGTTCCTGTTGGGTAGGTGGGGAAAGTAAAATGCCTTTTCATATGTAACAGAGTATTGTGAATCTTAATATGGTGTTTTCTAGGATGTGGTCTCTGCCTTCTCTTGAGACCTGATCTTATTTAAGAAGAGCATATGTCTGTAGCTGTTAAGCAAATACAGACTGTTGAAAGTGTAGCCATATGGAGCTGTATAACATAATTACATTTTCTTAAATAACTGAAAACCTTAAGCTATTAAATATTATTTTATATCCCCACTTAGGGCTACTAGTTTAAGCCATCTACTGGTTGCTATATACAGCTCTCTTCCAGTATCATCTTAGCCATTAGTGTATTTTATTTTTTCTGGTTAGAATGGATAGATAATTTGAATTAAGAATATTTTCCACTTTGTTTCACATGCTAGTATTATTGCCAATATGAAAATTATGCTTTTTTAAAGATTTGAGCCTTATTCTCCCAACTTGCGGGTTTTTTTGCCTACACAGCATGCACTAATACTTGTATTGTACAATTTCCTAAAATTTTCAGGTGTTTCTCTAAGGACTGGGATGTTACTGAGTATGGAGTGTGTGAACTGGCTGATATTATATCAGAAATTCCAGAGACAACCATCTGTTTGTCACAGCAAGACAATGAAATGGTAATTTGTATTCCCAAAAGAGGTATGTCCAATGTCCACGTTCAGTTCTTTTACTGTTGCCAAAGAAATTGTTGTTTGACTATTTTAAAACTATACTAACTAAAATATCTAGGAGTGACTTGGATTTTTTGATAATTGTGTTTCTACCTTCATAACTAAGTTAAGAACTTCTAGCAAATAAAGAATTTGTCATTCTAGGAACACTTACAGTGGAACAGACAGGAAAGCAAGTGGCAAAACACATAAAATAATGTTACTATTTCTGCATGTAGTTCAACTTTCTGTGGAATTATTAGAGTGGATTGTTTCCACACAGCAAAAATACCACCATATTTGGCTACTTAATATCTTCTAAAATGCTGATCGCATCACTATTTTGGACTTTAAACATGCAAGCTTAGTAAAGGTCTTCGGTGGTAGAAGAAAATATAACTTAGTGTGATATGTGATTAACCTGAAAATCAGTCACCATATTTTCTTATATTCTGTTTGCATTTTGTCTGTTGATACATAGCTCTTGCTTTGTTTTCTAATTCCAGAACGTACACAAGAAGAAATTGAAAGAACCAAACAATTTTCTAAAGAGGTAGTAGACTTACTGCGCCATCAGCCCCATTTTCGAATGCCCTTCAATAAATTTATTCCTTCTTATCACCACCACTTTGGTCGTCAGTGCAAACTTGCTTACTATGGTTTTACAAAACTACTTGAACTTTTTGAAGCCATACCAGATGTCTTACTTGTAAGTTCTAAAATCCTCAGTTGTACTAAAGCATTTTTGAGATCTGTACAATTGTTTCAGCAGAGGTTACATTTCTTATTAACTTTAGTGTAAGTTTTAAACTGTGGACCTGTAATGCTAGATGACTGTATTTAAGAAAGTCTGATATAGCTGTTTTGGTAAAATGGTCCAAGGTTATAGAATGTTCAGGCTAAGTTTGTTAACAAATTCAAGTTTTATAAATTGGATTACATTTATGAAATTCAATGCATCAAAATTAGAGCTAAGTTTCATTAAAGTAGTGTTAAACTTGCTTTAAAAATGTTACTAATTATTTGCCTAGTTTGTTGTATTTCAGAAATGACAGTTTTGCTGGCTATATAGTTACCTTTTGAAGGTAGCTGAGCCTTGCTACATAGCAAATGGGGGCCTGCAAGCACTGAATTTTAGTTGCAGGTGACATTTTTTCATACGGACTAGGTAAATCACTTCAATAAAGTCTAATTTCTGTTTTGTAGGTATTGGAATGTGGGGAAGAGAAAATTCTCACACTCACAAAGGTGGAACAGGTCAAAGCAATTGCTGCTCAGTTTGTTAAACTGCTGCGGTCTCAGAAAGACAACTGCCTTATGATGACTGATTTACTGACAGAGTACAGAAAAACATTTGGATACACACTGCGTCTTCATGACTATGATGTTAGCTCAGTTCCAGCTTTAATGCAAAAACTTTGCCACGTTGTAAAGGTAATCTTTTGTCTTCGTAGTTTGTATTTCTGAAACATATGTAATGTTGTGTTAAGGAACTTCTTGTCTCAGAATTACAAGTCTCGGTGTCCTTAATATTGTACTCTAGAAACAATATTTAATTAAGTTGGAGGGGAAATTCCAAAGATATTTAAAATGTAGCTTCTGTGTTCCTATGATGTTGTCTTTCTTCTTTTGTAACCTTTCAACTTTCTTTGGGAAACCTCATGCTTGTTAAGCAAATAGTAAGTAAAAGATTGTATAACAGTACTTGCTTTAACTATACAAATTGTTTTTTTTTCCCACCTCACTTCTAACTGTGTAAAAGCAATAATTTCCTGATAGTGGTGATCTGTCTCCTAGTGTCTTATATTCCTAATTTTTTTGATCTATGGCTTGAGGCTTTGTCTCTGAATGTAAATACATAGATCGTCTTAAGTGTCAATAAAAAAAAAAAAATGACATCTACATGGACATGGGCGTACGGGTTTAGCTGCTCCCATTCTATTAATTTAGCAGCTGCTGTTTAAGGCTACAGCTCAGTCAGGTCCAGCTCGCTTGGAATAAAGAGTAAAATCATGTCTACCATGTGGACAGAAGCTGCTATACAGCTTTTGTGTACTTAAAGTAAATTTTTCCATGTAATAAGCTGCTTCATCCTGTGTGCTTTTGACTGGGGGCAGTATCAGATGCTGGTATGTAATATCGGATACAGCTGTGTTCAAACAAACCCCAGCTACACACTTCATAAATTAATCTCTTCCCTGTCCCTAACTTCATTCCCAATTCATTTTTCTAGGTTGTTGACACAGAGTCTGGCAAGCAAATTCAGCTGATCAATAGAAAATCTCTGCGGACTCTGACTGCCCAGTTGCTAGTTTTGCTGATGTCCTGGGATGGAGCATCCTTTCTCTCTGTTGAACAGCTTAAACAGCATTATGAAACAATCCATAGTACTTCGCTTAATCCATGTGAATATGGATTTATGACCCTAACTGAACTCTTGAAGAGTCTGCCTTACTTGGTTGAGGTGTGTAAGCTCTTTTTCCTTTCTGGTGTGTTTCATGCTTTGAAAAGACACTGTGACTACAGTATATGAAAGTATGCACTCTGATTCTTTTTCTTTTTTTTCTAACAGGTTTTTACCAATGGTGCAGCAGCAGAATATGTGAAGCTTACAAATCTGTATATGTTTGCGAAGAATGTAAGGTCATTACTTCACACTTACCATTATCAGCAGATTTTTCTTCATGAGTTCCCAGTAGCATATGGCAAATACACAGGAGAAGTGCTGCAACCTAAAGCATACGGATGCAATAATTTAGAAGAGCTCTTGGGAGCAATTCCACAGGTGTGAAGAACTCTGCTTTACACAATTATGTTGAGATTTCTGCATGGATTAAAAATAGTTAGACAACTGTGATTTCTGTTAATTGTTGTGAATTACTAGAATAACTAGCTTCTCCAAGGAGGCTTATACCATTTGTATTTTTAATAGCTTCTGAGAAATCTGGACTGTGTAATACAAAAACACTTTTTTTTACATGTTTTGGTCAGATTTGGCTTAAGAACTGGTGAGGCCACAAACATCCTCAACATCTTTATCAAGTGAGATAATTGATTTCTCCCTTGAATGAATGACTGTACAGTGACGTTTCATTTTGATCAGGGCAGATTATTGGTTTTAGGAAAGAAGAGCTGTGAGACCTTGTCAGAAGTGCCACACAGTGGAACTCTGCTGTGGCATCTTCTTGGCATCCACATGTCCTAGGATAATTTGTGACCCAAGTTTATGGCTATAAGCTTTCCTTTAAGTAAATTAATCTTTCTGGAGAGTGACAAAGTGGAGTTTTGTAACTCCATGTTAAACATATAATTGTGTTAATATATAGTTAGTACACTTTCTAGCCCTCTAGTTCACCTTTGGCATAAATTATTTTGAGACAAAACTTTTACTTGGGTAGTGTAGTACAAATTAGAAATAACGTCAGTGCAAGGCTAGATGAAAGGCAGTGAGTAAGCTGCTTTAGACTTTGAGCTTAGGATGTGCTGATGTGATTCTTTTTTTCCTCTGTAGGTGGTCTGGATTAAAGGACATGGTCATAAGAGAATTGTGGTACTGAAGAATGATATGAAAAGTAAGCTATTTAAATTTTGAGCAGTATCTTTGTTTTTTTTTTTGTTTGTTTAAGAGGTGACTTGAGTAAATGAACCAAATGAACTTGCCTTTTTATAGCTCGTTTTAGCTCACCTAGTTTTCCCCCTGCTGATCATGTGGATGATCATGGAAATCAACTTGCTGACAATAATGGACATATTATGGAGACCGCAGGATCCACTTCATCAATGGAACTAAGTCTAGGAACACCTAGCACTGGTAATGCAAAATTGATTTATATAAGAAATCTAATATCTTAGGGGAAATAAGCGGAGTAATCAAAGCAGCATGGGGAAAGCTGTGTGAGTTAGTCAATCTGAATTTCTGTAGAAATACTTTATGGCTTGAAAGCTGAACTTCTCCTGAAGTATATAGTTAGGCGTGCATTCACTTGACAAGAGTATCTTTTGTCCTCAACTATCAGTATATATAGCTACTAGAGTACCATCTCCCAAGGATTTTAGTGGAAATTTAAGTCTATAAGCATAAAGCTAATTCAAAACAGTAGTCAGTAGCAGCTTCTGCTAGGAATGTCTCCTGTATTCTCATGAGAACACTCTTACGTAGTGTTTCTACATTGAGTTTGTGTTGCTACTTATTTGCAAATAATAATGTCAATCTTGTTGGTATAAATCTGTCTCTGCTTAAAAATAACTGGGAAGTGGTGACCTTATTGTTCATATCTTGCTGTGTTTTCCAACTCTTACTACCTGCAGGTTGGAAAACTTGTCAAATAATTCTTGAGTTGTTATTTCAGAAATCTAGGCTTGTCTCTTTTAATAAGGGCAAGTCACTTTATTTTGAAACTTTCAGCTTAACTTTCACATGTGTTAGGTGGTACATAAATAGTTGATAGGAGATGGGTATATCTGCAGGCGAGTTGTCTGGTAACTGGCCCTTCTCTATGAAAGACTGTTGCTGTAGGACTTGTTTCCTCAGCTCTTCTATTGAAGTTTGGCAAATACCAGATTTTTACTATAGGTATATATTTACTCAGGCAAGGAATAGGTTTAAGATACTATTGCTTTGTCTGCTGTTTTGTAGTTAGTTAAATGCTCTTGATCCAGTGAAGTAAATCTTGAATGAATCTGAGGTTAGTTAGCATTAATTAAATTAGTTTGATATTAGTATTTCAAATACAGCATATCTCTCAAATCCTCAGAATCACATCTGAAGACTTTACACTTACCAGCTCTCAAAGAGTGATACCTCCACAGCTTACAGATACTTTGAAACATGTTCCCTTATTTTTGTAGTTTCTAATCAAACTGAGCAAGAACTTCTTTGCCTCACAAATACATCTCCCGTTGACCTCTTGTGTGAGCCAGTTCCTTCCTGCCTACCATCCCCGCAACTGAGACCTGATCCAGTGGTTCTTGAGTCTGCAGATCTTATTCAGTTTGAGGAACGTGCTACACCTCTCTCTGGTAAGAGTTTGCTTGCCTATGTTGTGTTGCTTCTGGATGATGGAAAATAAAGCATCAAACAAATGGTTGTTTATATAAAGTTCCATTTAAATACATATGTATGTATATATATTGCACAATGGGATGTGTTGGAAATGCAGGTGGCTTCCATCAGAAACTGATGAGTACTGACTGTAAGTCCCTACAGTAAGTCTCTGGGTGAATTTTATAGGGATCTTATCCACCACTAAAATTGCATTTTAGCAATGTGTAGCAACCTCTTTACCACAGTAATTTCATAGTGCTTTTCTGAGCACTGAGATTCTTAATGTGTGAGAAATAAATTAGGCCTTCTAAGTAGTACATGATGCAGACAGAGCCAGGAGCAGATATCGCATCGACTGCCGAAGTGTACATGACATATTTTCTGCCTTCAAATTAGGCTGACGAGTTCTTTCTAAATATTTTATTGCGTATTACGAGAGAAATATTATTTATTTTTTAAGAACAGAGCATCAATAAATTGAGCTGTTTTATTTATTTTAGAAATAATGATTTTAACAGAAGAAGAAAAACAAAGAATTGTTACCACAGCTCAAGAAAAATTGACCTCTGGTTCTGTGGTATCTAATGCCATAGAGAATGCTTCAGTGCCTCCCTGTCAGTCCTCTGAAACCCAACCAAACAAGGAAGCAATGGACAGCCCAGCCAAAAAGCAACACAAAAACAAGGTGAAATTGGCAGCAAACTTTTCACTTGCACCTGTAACCAAGCTTTAACTCTCTTTTTAGTGTGAAAGACAAGTACCTATGGACTCTGCACAAAGTAAAGCTATTTGCTAGCCCTTATGTATTTTAATGAAATGCCTAGAAGAATTAATTTGTATTTAATGTATTCTGTGAAGATTTTGTTCCTTTTACACTGAACACAGCTATTAGCAGAGCAGATTTTTTCTATTATTTTGAAAAAAATTCTGGCATTCGTTAAATTATTCTTAAATTTTACAATTTTTCATAAATGTGTGTTCAGTAAAAGCAAAATATTAATTCAACTAAAATGGAACAGATTTTATTTTCTTTAAGCCTCGTTGGTGGTGTAATCATACATGTAGCATATTGTATTCTATAGGCTGTTGCTTACTGGTATTGTTTCAGACAGTATTAATAAAATGCATGATCTGTCTTTCAAAAGCCTGTTGAGAAATTTTAACTCGCTGACTTGAAATGACAAGAGTGAGAGAGTTGATTGTACTTGTTCTCTGGCCTTTCAGATGACTTGTAACTGCATTGGAAATTCTTTTCTCTAAAGATGTCTGTGGAAGATTATGTGGATTTTTTGTAAAACTTGTTTTAAATGTTTTCTGTAGCTTTCAGTTCCGTTTAGGAGCTTTCTAGGACACTGATGCTTTAAGCTTCCCTCTTATATTTAATTCCGGTCCAGCATGGATTTGGTTAAGGAAAAGACTGTCTTGGTGTCATGAGATTAAGATACAGACACACACATTTTATTGTGTCTAGAAATGAAGTTAGGAAGATTCTGATATTTCTGAAATATGCATTTAATGCATAAATTACAGATAATGGAGCAGGTCTTATTAAAGTGTTTTGCGATGGAAAGTACAGATGCTATTTCCACCTGTAAGGCAAGTTCTAACTACATGTGGAAATGCGAAGGTTGTTCTGCTTAACCTTGTTTACTATTTTTAAGCATGCTCAGTAAATGGGAAGCTTATTCTTTGATGCACTGTCTTTTAGCTGTGTCTGTTTTTATTCTAAAACTTACTCCTAGTGTTAGAAGCTTTTTTTTCAGTTTGTGGTATCTTGTGTTGGCTTTTGAAAGGGCCGGCTTTGCAAGAGAGGTTAAGTCAGTGGATGACCTTCATTGTAGTTAGCAGAAATGTCCAGTGTATGAGACTTTATACCCATTCTGGGTAACCATGGCATTTACAATGAGTTGTATTTGCCAGGCAGCAAATAAATTGCTTGTAGCATTGAAAGAACCTATACTCAAGGTTTTCCACTGGCCAGCTGAGTATCTTTTAGGTGAATTCTATTGTAATATACAAGAGATGGAACACAGGCTCTAATTTCTCAGCCAGCAACAGAAAATGCCACTGAATAATGGCTATAGACAGAATTTTACTAGTCAAGTTTTGTTATAAAATCTTTTAAATTTAGGCAAGTATTACCAGTAGTGAACTTATAGCCATTGTGAATGCAGAGAAACACTTGGAAGTTTTTCTGAGCATTATGGCACAGTATTTTGAGTCCTTAGTAAACCTCCACAGACATACTGCTATAGAAAGAGAAATTCAGAGGTAAGCTTTCTTGGAATGCTTTTAATGAGTTACATGCAAGAATATCTGCCTTCACCTTAAGCTTGATAAGGTTAACACTGATCAGTCTAGATCTTTTGTTTCAGAAGAGCATGCGTTCGAGAAAGGACCAACCTGAAATTAGACTTTCATGAGGTGCAGCTACAAGTCATCTGGAGTACTAAAGAAAACCAAATTTTTGCTTCAGAGGAAAATATGATATTTGTCCAAGTGAGTGTGGTGATTATACCATTTATGGAGGTCAGCATATCTTTTCTGGATTCGTGTGTGATTCTGATGAAATTGCTGTTTGAAAGTAATAGAATAATACTTTTGAGAAGTTGTGTTCATAGTGTAACAAAATAGCTAATTGAATGCAATATATTTTTTTATCCAAAGGATTAAGTGAATGATGTGACTTACAGATCTAAAAGCGTTACAGCCATGAAATTCTTTAATTTAACAATGAAATGTACTACTTCAGATTGTTGTCTGTTTAAAAAAAAAAAAAAGAAATGTCACTGAAGCCCTCAACTTATGCACTATATTTTTCTTGGAATGGGAGGGAGAAGAAAAAATTTTTTTCTTAGCTGTCTCCTTTATTTGGACACTTTCTTTTGTGGCTCAAGTGCTGTTTTGTGTGTTGGGACCAAACAGTTGTGTCAATAAAATTTTCAAGCAAGCATAATTCTTGTCCTTGTCTGAAGACCTGAAAAAAAAAAAAAAAACAACCTCTCCTAGAATCCTTAACTTGCTGTGTCACAATTCATAAATTTAATTATCCAGACAAAGCAGAAAGATAAAATTTGGGATTTAGTGAAGACAAAAACACTAAAATCACAATCTGCCTTTTTGGAGAATGAGACTTTTCCCAATTTTTGCAATGTACTGTATTCATCAGTATCTCTTACTGCTCTTCCCACAACAAAATGTTTAGAGTTTGTTTTAGAAGGAAACTCTACTATTTAGCAGTGTAAAGAGGAAAACGGAGAAAGGAGTGTAAGTGCAACAGGTTAAAGTAAGGTGTTCTCCTGAGTTTTAGTCTCACTTCAAAATGTTAAAATTGATGTGAATAATATCATATGGAGTGTTACAGTGCAATAAAGTTAACAAGTCACTTGTGGGTTATAATAGCCTTACTTTCCAGCTTGCTAAAGATAGTAATTATACAGGAACTACAAATCTGGCAAGCAAGTTACTTTGCAGATTCACTAGAGTATTTTGAACCTGAATTCAGAATCTAATAAAATAATTAAAAAAAAATAATCTGCAACTAAATTGGACTGTCCTGTCATCTCACAGCTTTATGGACAAAAGTAAAGAGCTGGATGAGCTGCTCCTGACTTTCTCTTTTTTTCGTGGTTTTATTATGTATTCTCACTTAATGGAACTGTTAAGTGGAGCAGTCTGCCTGAGTAAATGTCAAGCCTGCTGCAGGTAAGTGTTCACTTGACCTTGCAGAGTACTTGCTTGTTCAGTAAACAATTTTAAAGTAACTACCTAAAAACTTATTTAGCAGGAAACTCTCCATAAATAGTGTAATAAATATCACTCTTGAAAAGAGGAGGCAGGCAATTTACAGAAACTTTCTATAGCTTCTTAAGCAACATGACAAACTGTATAATCACCACTCTGTAATTTAACTCTTTCAGTAGTTGTGAATGTTTTAAGTACGCAGGAGTAAAATCCCTCATACCACCTGTTATGTGATTACCTTCAAAAGGTGAGTTTGATTTGAATTGTTCTTTGTTGTCATGCTGCAAACATTCCTATTTCGTTCATTCTCATTTTACATTAAGCCATCTGTTTAAATTACTAAAATTTTTTAAATGATGATGGAAATATATTAATTTTAGAAGAAATCAAGTTGGCATAGTGTAACAAGACAAAGTGTAATTGCATGGTGAACTGTGGTTTAACTCCTATTTCTATAAGCTGTAATTAAAAAATAAAGCACAACAAGGAAAGACTTGAGCATAATGCCAGAGAAGGTCATTAGGGAAGTGACTGACTTAGTTGATGTTTCAGGTGTGATGTGGAATAATGCTGATAGGAAGCATGACTGTCTAAGAGAACAGAGAACACCAGACAGTTTCTTAACCTTTGAAGTCTCTAAACAGAAGAGCTGACAAAAGGCTTTTCCTTTGGACAAAGCAAAGCTTTTGGGTGTGAAAGAGTAAGAAAGCAAGCAGTATTTTTATAGAATAGACTGAGGACTTTGTTTTTGGCCACAAAAGACAGTGCTTTTTGTATTGTAGACAGTCTCAGGACTTTGATAGGGAGAGGAAAAACTGACTGCTTGGAGGAAAACATGGCCTGGCTTGGCTTTGCTTAACCATTTACAGAAACCTTGAGTGACTGAAAACTGAGCGTTATCAGTGAAGCCTACTTATCAGTCTGTGGGAGTAGCCTGTCCTTTTAATCTTGTCACTTAATTTCCTTTAAAATGTATCTGTGCCAAATAGGGTTTTGGAGTGATTGTAATAAACCTTATATGCTTATCTAAAAAGTCTGTAGAGTAGCCTTTGCTAGCTCAAAAGCAAAGCAATTTGTGAGCTGTGACATTGTGCCAGAAATAAGTTTGTAGTAATTCAGGGAGAAAGATGGTGAGAAACATCATCTGTTGCAGACTTACTTTGAGTTGACATTTTATTCATTTCACCTTAAGATTTGGCATCTGTATTACTGCCAGAAGCTGTTACGCTTAGTATATGGCACATATGGTAATGCTGAACCAGCCTGCTTACAGCCTTATTTGGTGGTGCAAGAAAAAAAAAAAAAGCAACAAACAACTTTGTCAATGTAGATGGCATGAGGTAATTGGCTCCAAGAAACTCTGAATTAGCTGCAGTCATCTCTGCTGGTTTTGAGCTTTCTTAAACTATTCTGCAATTTATCTGAAAATTTTTTATAGGAGCCCAAGCCATAAAAAGGAGTACTCAACAGGCCAGCGATTATTTCATTAGCTCTGATAGACCCTGCAGGTCTGTTACGTGCAGCTTTACCAAATAGGCTGGGAGCAGCATGAGCCAAGGCTTGGTCACTGAAGTCTTAGTGCTGAAGCTCTGTGTGCTGTGATGACCACTATGGGCATGTGAAAGTAGGTTGGAAAGTCTAATCCTTTACAACATCTCACAGATGTTCCAGCTCTGAAATCATGACAGCAGCTCTCTCACCAGGTCCCGGTGTCCTGGGTACAGTGCATATTTTGATGGCTGGTAAAGGACGCCAGGAATGCAGGGCGAGCTCCCTTACTGTCTCTGCGTTGAGTCACTGGCCAGCGATGCTGAGGGAGTTGTCATGGTGTTCTTCCAGACTGCACTGTCATCAAGAACACCCACCCTCAGTTTGAGGCTGGACTCTGCCATTGCTTTCTAAGGACATGTATTTCTACTTCTTAACTTTCCTCAGATGTGTAAATGATCTCTTCAAGGTAAATGTCCTGCTAAAACCTTCTGATACATTACACTTCTGTAGAATCTGGTTGCAGTTGGGTACCATCTTGGTACAGAGGCTCTTGGAGCTGCTCGTTAATGAGACAGGGTGGTCTTACTCTGAGGTGCTGCCTCAGACCCTAAAAGGGAAGGCATTTGCAGGAAACAATCTGCTGTTTGTTTGCCTGCAGGGAGGATGTACTTGTGTGGGTTCTCTTGAACATCAGTCACTATCCAAGAGCATGAACTTGCCTGAGAAACAAGTGGATAATTATAATTTCAAATGTAGTCACGTTAATGACCCCCGGGAGCTAGTTGAATCTTTCATTCAGTTGATACACTTAGTTTTACAATAAGCAGTTGTAAATCAAGGTCAAGATTGCTCTGTGGTTTTCTTGTAGTTTGTCTCTTAGATTTTGCTAGTAAAGATACCTCTGCCTCATGCTTCAGGAGGAGTGTGTTCAGCAGTGCCTATGGTAGTTGCAGTTTACTGGATGATCTTGTGCCCTGGATAAAATTTCTCCATAGACCTGCATTTGCTCAGTTTAAGTTGATTGAGAGTTGTAAGACTTTGTTGGTTAGGTTTATTTGTGCTAGTTACAGAAGAGAAGATTACAGTGGCAGTCCTCTGTGTTGTCAAGAAGCTAAGGAGCTTTTGCATTTCTGTTGTTTTATTAGAGCAGCTTTGCTCAGTGAAACAAAGGTAGGTAATCAGAGGAGTTTTCCAGCCTGAAGGTGCACAAGCAAATAGTAATGGGATATAGGTGTGTTTCAAAAGCGGCAGTACTGGTACTGTCATAAAGGAAAACGCTTTTCTGCATTTCAAATCCAATCACATGTTACTGGCTTGAAAGGCTCATTCAATGGAACTCTTAAGATTTGTTTGTTAGGAAAACGAAGCACATACGTCCAGTGAGTGGAATTCCTGATGCTTTTGTGAAGTAAAGATAGAAATAACTAAATGCATTGCTGCCATCATTTGTAGCTCTTTGTGGTGCATGAGCTCTGTATTCTTGTAACCCAAAAATCCTAAACTGGGAGTTCTCTGATTAGCTGTATTACTTGCTGGAGTGAGTTTATGTAAAGCATGTGAAAGTAGGTTTGAAAGTCTAATCCTTTACAGCATTCAGCATATTAAAATCATCTGATTTCTTTTTTTTGTTGGTGTTTGGTTTTTTGGTTTTTTTGGTTTTTTTTAAAGTTGCTGTTAAGCACTTCTGGCTTGGCTTGGCAATGTATTTGATGCTCAATGTTTTTGATATGTTGGGACCTTATCTTCTCAATGCAGGGCTGGGAACTGTCATCTAACCTGTGCAGTGCTCTGGGCTGCAGTGAGATTTCAGTCCTCTAGGAGCAGAATAAGATTGGCTCTTTTGGTGGCTTTTCTTTGTGGAGTGTCACTGGAGAAACTGTCTGTTTTTTCAGTGAGATAAAATCCTTTCTTTCAATAGCATCACTGATTTATCAAATTACTCCATAATAATCCTGTTCTTTATGAAAAGTACAGCAGCACAATAAGTGCATCCCGCTTTACTCCACAACTGCTTATTTCCTTCAGTAACAGGAAGAAACATGTGCGTAGTGTAACACAGCAGCTTAGTTTATTTGGAAATATGTTTAACTTTGCTGAAGCAATTCGGTAGGCCTAGGGGAAGGTAGAAGAGAACCATTTGCTGGTAGAATTGGTTATTAGTACAAATAGCACTTCAGCACTTTTGTCTTTCTCAGTAGACCAAGATCCTTTCCTGAATACAGCCATATTTACCAGTTCATAGATGAAATAGTGTGTCAGATCCACCTTACATCTTCTTTTTCTGATGCCTTGCCTTCTTTCTGAAGTGATAAACAGCTAGGACTTCCAGAAGATATTTTTGTGTGCATCAGTCAACCCATGTCCCTCTTTGCAGACAGTTAACATTTGAAAATCAGCTCTGAAATGATGTTACTTGATGTAGTTGCCTAAAGATACTTGTCTGGTACTTTCTGCTGACTTTATGTATGAGGATTGCATAATGTCCTGTGTGCATAGAATCATGGAAGTTACAAAGCTCCTCAATTGTACTTGGGAATACTCAGAAGTTAGGTCTGATTTTTAAAAACAAGGACCAAGATTTTTACACACTTAATTCCTTCTGAAGTTTAATTTGTTTAGTTACAATCATTATGTTTGAAATAAGCCATTAGGGCTCTTCTGTGTTCTGGATGGACAACACTGTAAGCCAGTGTTGAACACACTTGAGAATCTGACCTCACAGTTTTAAAAATCCAGGAGTTTATTGCTAAGCAGCGTCACTGACCACCTTCTAAAGGAACCTCTGGTGCATTGCAGGCAAGCTGTTCAGACCCACCCACATAAAAACAGAACTGAAGCATTTGCTAATTAAAAACCAAACAAACTCGCACAAAGAAAACCTTTCTGCTGAGCCAAGCTACAGCTTCTGAAAATGAACTACAGCAGTATTAATGAGAGTGAACTTCAAGTCCCTTTGGGGCACTGGCTACCAGTGCTAACTGTATAGGAATATTACATATTCATACTTGCTGTTTTCTCTCCATTTTAGTTAAAGAAGGGGCTCTGCTGCTTACCAAGGGTGTTGCATACTAGAAATGTCTAGCTCCATTTCCTGTTACTGAAATTTTTTTCATGCAAACCTATGTTCTACCACTTTCACTTTTCTTCCCAAGGGACTATAGAGTCCGTGCAGCATGCAGGGATCACCCCAGTCATCAGCATGGCCCAATTTAAACACCATAAGTTGCCTCTTGCTTTACAAAAAACTGCGTGCAAAGTCCCTCTCCAGGACCCTTTACTTACCAGCATTCACAATATTTGGTTGTTAACAGTTGATCCTGCTGAGGCTTTAAGTTTGGTGCCTCACTTTTCCTGGCTTCCATTTGCCTCTGTTGCACTGAACATCTGCCTCTTGTCTTGAGATACTGACAATTCCTGATGTCTTAATTGGGTAACAGCAAATTCAAGAGGCTGTTGAATTTTACAGAAGCCAGTGGGTATTTCTTCCCCGCCAGTGTGTATTCTCCCTTAAAAGCAGTTTTCCTCATAACTCTGTTTACGTACACAAGTGCTACACAGAGTCCAACCCATACCAGATACAGAAGTGCTGGTATCTACAGAGCTTACTGTGATGTTGCATGTATCAACAAGATGAAATAACTGTATGTGACTATTCAGCCTTTGGATATGTTTTGTCCTCTTTCCTCTGTCTTTGGTCAAAGTAATTAAAGTGCTTCATGTCTTAGGGAAAACTTTTCTGTGGTTTTTTCCTCCTTGATCTTTAAACCTTAAGGAACTTAGTACATAGATTCTTGGTCTCATGTGAGTCTGCAATACTGAAAAGATTCTGGAAATGCAAATGTTCTTCATTGAATCAGTCTGATGCTAGGGATGAGGTTTTATTTATACAAGAATAGTCTGAGTTACTTTAGTGTCTATCTCCTTGATCCTTAATAAGATACTTTCTCTTCCTAAAAAAATATTGCTGTTTATCCTTTTTGAGTAACTGCCGTTAATTATTTTTTTTCTGCCTTGCTATAACTGTGGTTCCTTTGTATGTAAGTGCACACGTCACTTAGCTGGTTTCACAAAGTGGAAGTTCCTCTTGAAAAACTTTATTTTAGGAACTTTTTGCTATCTGTTATTTCTAAGCCCAAGTTTTTCACATTAGATCCATGTACATTTATATTACTATTTACACCTATCACAGCACACATATATGGAGTACCATCACACAGACAAACCAGGTACTAACAGCTAATATTAAGATATTAGATTCCACAAGGCTTAATCTGCATAGAGACCAGAAACACATTTAATACTGAAACACAGATGAGTCTTTCTGTATTTCCCTTAATTTTAAACTCATTTTTGTATAGAATATTATCTTCCTACCAAAAATACCTACTCCTGTATTATTTGTCTTGGGTGGCTAGTGTCTTCCCATGCTTGGTACTTTATATTTCTTATGGTGATGAAATATACAATCAATAATTGTTTTAAGCATTGTTTAAATATAAGTTAAATTTTCTTTGTCTTCCACTCCTCCCAGCAACCTACCAGTGATACATAATCTCATACTGCATGTAACTTCTAATAGTGGACAAAACTTCTCTGGGTGAGTATTTCTCTGACTCCATGTGAGGTGGAGATCTAAAAGAGAAATTACACAGCTTTGGACTACGTGATCTATTTGCAGATTACTGTAGCTGTGCTTGCTAAA
This sequence comes from Tetrax tetrax, assembly GCA_009806455.1. Lineage (NCBI taxonomy): Eukaryota > Metazoa > Chordata > Aves > Otidiformes > Otididae > Tetrax > Tetrax tetrax. Next base: position 169,177 of record WHYT01015578.1, on the reverse strand, counting down.
GCTTTACCAAAGATTTATTTTCCCTGGTGCAAGCAATATTCATTTGACTTGAGTAATTCAGAAATCATGGGATATAAAAGTCAATCTCTACTTGCAGCATCCTTGTCACTGATCCTCATTCTTTAGGAAGAATTGGAAGTGAAACTCCACAGCAAAGTAGTTGGACATCAAACTAGTTTGATAACAACATCAGTTATCTGGAATTTGCTTCAGCAGTTGCCCTATATACAGCATTGCTACTTGTGGCTTTTATTTTGAAAAGTAGCCAAAATAGTATATTTCAGCAATTTTCCAGTGCTTTTTGTCAAGGGGGAAAGTGAACAAGAAATTCTTAAAGTGATGGATTATTAAAATTGCTGGTTTACGCCTTACCCTCTTTTCATTCACTTTTATCACCGAGGTGTTTTTGTTGACTCTACTACAGATCTTTTCTGGTCACTGGACAGCCACTATATTGTTTTTAGGCATGCGTGTTGAGTGATCCATGCAACAGTGAAGAACCTGCCATTGTACATTCCATGTATTACTGTTGTACCGGTTGCTCTTGATTCTGTTAGCAGGACAGCATTAGTTCCCCTCACCTTACAGTTTCATTCAGTGAAAACATTTGAAAAGACAAACATGGTAGAGAGCCCAGAGCTACATAATGTTGCATTGTGTGGCCCCACAACAATCTTTAATAATAGCCAATCCTGCTTTGGCAATGGCGGGCTTGCTCGGAGGAAGTTCTGTCTTCTTTTCTGCTGGGTTGCCTGCAATGTTCAAAACAGAACACTATTAAAACCAAGAGCTGCTCTAACTTTTTCTTCCCACTTCTGGCTTTAAAGAATGCAAGCCTTTCCTGCCCTCCCCCCACCCTGAATTTTTTAACTCTTGTTTGTACAATACATCTGATACTTTGGTAGTAACGAAGCTGGTAGATGGATTTAAACAGCTGGGGAAGTCTCCTCTCTTCAGGGCAGGAAGCTAAGAGGGGCTAAAGAATCCAGACTTCTCAGTAGAAGGGTAAACTTTTTGTATGTTGTTCCATCCAGGTGTCCCTGGATGCCCCAGCCAGAGGATTGGATTCTTCCACAGTCATCTTACTGTGTTTAAACCCCAACAACTAAAGAGTTGAACAAAAATATTGCTAGGTTTATTCTCTCAACTTGGATGTCGTAATTAGGAGAACAAAATAAAGGCAGGTTTTAATTTTTCAGAGTGAAAAAAAATTTTATCTCTAACATTGCACTTAAAAGCAATGACATGAAGGTAAACTAACAAGGGAGATGAGTCATGCTCCCTGTGACTAAAAGAGTACAAAATAATTAGTGCATCTTAAAAATGTCATAACCTTGTACTTCAATTTCACATCCCTATAGAAACTCTTAAGCAGGATGTCAATCTGTGCAAATTGGCAGTTGTTTGGATACAAATCTCCTCAGCTGGTGGACCAAATTCTCTTTCTAGGAAGGGCACCACTCTCACTTGACTATATCCCTGCTGAAGAGCTCAGTTTGAGACAGGTCAAAATCACCCCTTTCAGAGCCTATGCTGTGACTGTTTTGTTTGAAAGTTGCAGCTAAAAGCTTCACTTAGTCCATTTAGTTTCTGAGAAATTAGTGCGTTTGCAGTTTTGTCCTTAAGTGATTTGTGTTGAGGTGATGGAAAATCCTATTTATGCTGGTAAGATGTAAGAAATTCGAGGCAGCTGTGGAAGCTTGCAGTCTTTTCTGTAGTTTCCATCTTGCCCGCAGTAAAACAGGCAAACTTTGCTTCAGATATCCTAGTACGTATCTTAAGAGTTTTTTTCAGTTATTTTTGCAGAACCAGATAGGAAAATGATTGGCAAAAATAAATCTAGATGCTTACTGTTCTGGTTTTGTTTAATGGGGGGCAGGGGAGGGCCTAAAGTGGCAGCTTCTGTAGGAAACTGCTAGAAGTTGCTCCCCTTTGTTCAGTGGACTCGGCTGGGCCTAGGGCGGACCTGCTGCTGGCCAAGGCCGAGCCAAGTGGTAGCAGAATGTCCTCTGATAATGTATTTAAGAAGGGGAAAACAGGAGGAAAAAAAAAAGAAAAAAAAAAAGAGAACATGTGAAGAAGCTGAGCGGGGGCAGAGGTGCAGAGGGGGAGGCGCGAGCCTTGTGGGCCTTGTAGGCCTCACCCTCTGGCCTCTTGCCGGGCAGCTGACTGGGCCCAACTCAGCCCGGCCTGGCTGCAAGAAGTGGAGAGGAGATGAGATGGATGATATGAAGAGATCCTGAGAGGCTTCTGCCAGCCTGTTGTGAAGAATTTTTCTTGTGAGAGAAACAGCTGCAGACGCCGAGGCCAGTGAAGGAGGGGGAGGAGTAACATGGCTCCTGGCCAAGATTCCCCTGCAGCCTGTGGTGACGACCATGGTGGAGCAGGTTGTCCCCCTGCAGCCCATGGAGCCCAGGGAGGAGGAGAGATCCCCCTGCAGCCTGGAGAGGACCCCATGCTGGGGCAGGTGGATGCCTGAAGGAGGCTGGGGCCCGCTGGGGCAGCTGTTCTGGAGGGACTGCACCCTGTGTAAGAGATGACCCACGCCGGAGCAGTTTCACAGGACTGTGGCCCCTGGGAGGGACCCCACAACAGAGCAGGGGAGGAATGTGAGGAGTTCTTTGCCTGACAATAACACAGCGGCGTAAAACAACGTGTGATGAACTGATGGCGACCCCCATTCCCTCTTACCCCCTGTGCCCCTGAGGAAGGTAGTAGAGATATGTTAAGCCTGTGAAGAGGGAGGGGTGGGGGGAGGTTATCTTGTTCCCTGTCTCATTCTCCTGCTAGTTTTAGAAATAAATGAGCATTTTTCCCCAAGTCGAGTCTGTTTTGCCCGTAATGGTAACTTTAAGGATTTCTCCCCCTTTTTATCTCAAACCTCGAGCTGTTTTTCTTATATCATCTCCCCCTGTTCTCTTGGAGGGTGGGGGGAGTGAGAGAGAGACTGCGTAGTCTGGTCCTGATCAGGGCTGAACTATGACACTTAAAAAAGCAGGTTGTGGCGAAGTGTATTCAAATATACTTTGCATACTTAAAACATACAAAGCAATTTTAAAGTGTCCATAGATGACCTGGATTCAATGTTAAGGGGTAACTGGGCATCTGAATTCTAAGTGGCCAGCTGTTGCTGACATACTGTCTTGTTTCAGGGTGACCTAGATAGATTAACCTAGCTTTTGGCAGAGGCTGGCCCTGCATGGCCTTTGAAATGCTCTTTTATCCAGTTTCTCTGGAGTTTTTCCTATTGTTCTTGGTTTTTCTTAATATTTAGGAACTCACTAGTAGGTGATTGTGTTGCTTTGTCTAAGGGTTTTAACTTGGTGCGAAGGAATTCAGCCATCTCTTTGTCTTCCTCTTTCTCTCTGGTGGAAAAAAGGAAAATAAATCTGTTAGAGAAATAACTGCTTTCTCTGTAAATGGGACAGTAAAAGCTAGAGTAGCTAGGAAAACAATTTGACTGCTTATTGAAGAGCAAAATATTTACCTAAATGAAAACAAACAAACTGCTTGTAGAATACAGAGACGGAATTTTCCCCGAGGTTCTTTACTGGTCGCTGATAGTGTTGGATTCATCCTATTCCCTAGTCAGCGTATTGAAACCATAATGTATCACCTATTTTAAGTTGACCTCCCAAGTGCTTCACAATGCTTCCTCCACAAAGTAAAGCAGATGATACATACTGCTGTGATTGCACTGCTTATTTTTAAAGGCCCACTTAGACAAAAGACTCATGGTGTTCTGCTGTTAGCGTTTACCAAAACCAAGTATATTTCTCTCTGCTGAAGATGACAGCATTAGGCCCAAAATAAGATGATTGTGTTGCTAACCTTGATTGTGTCTATTAACAATACTTCCATGTTAGTTTCTTTACTGTTTTGTTACTTAAACATTAACAATGAGTGCACTGATTGAATATCTCAGTTTAGAGGAAAAGCAGATTTTATTATTGCGAGTTTTAAAGAAAAGCCTCAGGTTTTACTGCAGATGTGAACTGACACTAATGTATTCCTGTCTGCACAGTGCATAGCTGTGCATTTTCAGTAACGTACAATCAAGCTTCTTGTCAGCTGCTGGCTTTTGCCAGCTCTCTTTGATCGGCTGCAGGACTCTGGCAAGCTTTCTTCTATCCTGTCCTTTACTTGCTTAGAATTCGAATGTGTTGGAAGAGATGTTATAATCTAGGATAAATGGATTTATGAGCCCTGAGTCTTTGCTGTTGAAAGACAGGGGAAGTAATAGCAAAACTCTGACTATTTCTAGAGTGTTGGGAGCTCAGTGCAACATTTGGAAATGAACTCTTAAGACCACAGGTTTCTCAGCAACTTTGGGCTAAGATACTGAGATGAAACCATTCTGAACTCATTTATACTTTAGGTTAGGTAGACCTGTGTTAGCGATTGCATTCGCATTTTTTTGTGCTTTGGCTGAGAATGCTAATAACAAAACCTGACCAAACTACTAATCTGCTTAAAAAAAAAAAAGGCAGATTTTAGATGTCTACAAATACGCCCCTTGTAGAATTCCATTTTGTATCTACTTCTCCTGCCAAGAAGACTCTCTGGTAGCAGCAAAAACCCTTCTCTTTTTTAATGGTAAATGCCCAGACACTTTCTGGCAGGAAAGAGACCAAACCCTGCTGAGATGACTGAATCATTAATGGGATAAAGAGCCACAGAAGTGCAGTAAGATAGTTATAATGTTTTTTCCTACAGAACTGGGAGGTGGCTTTTAACTTGCTAAGTTGTTTTATAGGACCAGTTTTCTCCCATTAACGTTGATGTAAATTTTGTCACACACTTCAGTGTAATATTAGACTTGTAAAATCTCACAAATAAGTTCAGTTGATTTTAGTTCTTACCGTAATCTCTCCACCTCTGCATCATCTACAAGAAAATCTCTTTTTTGTACCAGTCTATGGATCTTCTGAATCAGTTCATCCTCTCTTTGCTTCTCCATCTTTGTTTTTTCTTTTTCTGGTCAAAAACAGAGAAAAGAGACTATTACTTTGGATTCTAGGGAGCCGGGCAGGGAGTGGAGAGATGAACATTGCAAATGTCTAAGAATGAACTGCTGACTGAAGTTGATGGTTCTTTAGACATGAGTCACCAAAACCCCAGCAAGTTCTAGTCAGTGCCTTTTTACTCTCTTCCACTTGCTGCTGTTGTTGTGTCTGTGCTTAATGTTCTGGAGACTCTGTGGGGTTTGCCAAGCCTACTTTTATTATTAACTTACTCTGCAGGATGCTGCTTTGAGTTTTTTAAAGAGCTTTGGTACGAAAACAGTCCAGGATGCTTCATTAAAATCCATGGTACAAAGTTTCTTTGACCTCAGGGGAAATGAGATTACACCAAAAGGAACCATTTCTCTATATTTCATGACAGCTTTGGGTGTTGACTACAGGACTTTTTTTTTCTACTCTGGTAAGGCAAGTGAGCTGCAAATCCACACAGATAGCATCAATTGTAAGATGTGAAAAAATAAATGAAAGTGTTTGTTTTCCCTTAAAAATTCTGAGTAATTAATATGTCCTTGATAACTGGCCAGTCTGCAATGACTAGGTTGTCTGTAAACAACAATTTCTGTGATATGAAAGATGTGCCTGTCACAAACTAAACCTCATGAATATTAGGTATTACAAAGCTGCAGTTTAAGGTTATAAAGCAAATGTAGTTAAGACCAAAATCTTCAAACCTAGCAAGTGGAGCAGAGATGAGAAAGCCGGAGGCAAATCCCAGCCCACATATTTCCTGAATAAGCTGAATATTTTTATAAGCTGAGAAGACACCTCACATTAAATCAAGAATTTTGGTTTTGAGCAGTAGAACTGCATTTAGAGAACCATAAAATGAAGTACAATAAGAGTTGTGGGAAGAATGGCAAGCTGCCTTCGGTTTGATGCATCAGAGCTGTCTGCTGATTCAACTTATATTTTAAACAAGTAAATTGGACATTTGAAAATAGTTTTTTAAAACAGCTTTTATTTTGGATCATGGGCTTCAGGATGCTTACTGCTGGGAACTTCTGCAATAAATCAATTCCTGAATGAGATAAAAGCACCTTGAATTTATTTTTGAGACAATGAAATTCTGTAAGTCTGTCTCGGAAAGTCATACTCCTTGGAGAATTATAAATTATGGTTTGCCAGTGGCAGAGGAAATAATTTGTAATATAATATAAGGCTGCTTTGTCTGGGATTAATTTTCTGTGTTTTATCTTTTAGAAATGATAAAGGAAGGTGGTTATTGACTCCTATGAAGACTTCAAGACTTCTGCATTGTTATCTCTGGACAATTCCTGTGAGTAATGCTGAATTTGCAGCAGAGGAAAAACAGGAGAATGCTTAGAATCACTGCTTTTTATTGCTTTGCCTCTTATGTCTACAGAGCAAAGGATCTCTTTGTCCCCCTATGGAAAGTAGAAGCTACTTTCTGCTTCCTTTCAATCTATCCTGTTCCCAAAGTGAGATGTGTTCTCCCATAACATCATTCAGGAAACTGCCTGTCAAATATAGGCATCCTGAATTGTGGCAAAGGACTGCATAGTCTGTGTACTAAAAAACTGATCCCACATCTACTGAAATCTACCAAATCATATCTACCAAAACTAAAGAGCAGTCCTCTCTGCACAAATCTGTATACTAACAGGAAAATTATGATGAAGATGTTATGAATGAAGCCATTTCTGGAAAGTGTTTTTCTAGGTTAGGCACATGCTGTGTCAGCACTTAGTTCTGTTTGAATGCTAGCAGCTTCTTTGTCTTCATTATGACAAAAATAATCTTCTTGTGAGTCTGCCAAAAGGTAGTGCTGCTGGAACTGTGTGTCCTTAATTCTTAAATTTGCTGAGATTTGCAAAGTGTTAAGGAGAAACTATAGTCTGTGGATCTCTGCTTAAGACTTTAACCTCTTAAAAACTGTTTTCCAGTTTAAAAAAAAAAAAAAAAAGCCCATTAAAAAAATTAAAACCTATGATTCTAACTGTAAGTTAAAAGTATGGGCAGGAAAACTGCAGACTAGAAAAGGTGAGGCAATGGGAATCATACATAGATATTTTCTAGGATTCATAATCCTTTCTAATACCATTTAAACCAGTAAGGTATCAACAATGTTGTTAGAAATCAAAGATGTGACCTACAAGTAACTAAGAAGTATTGAGAAAGAAAAAGTAAGAAAGATTATGAATCCACTGCAAAGAAAAATGTTAAAGTTCTTATACAACTAAGAACATGTGGCTTCAAAGTAGACCCGTTTCCTATTTCATGAGCGTCCTGCTCTTTTCTTTTGGGGAGAAAGTTGTCCTTTGAAGTTGCACAATAAAATGTGGAGTGGGAAAAATGAGCATAAGGAAGAGTCAAACCTTATCCTTAATAGTTAAGCAGCAGCAAGTTACTTCTGAAGGGTGCTAGAGGCCATGCACCAATCTCTGGTGTAAGTGGCCCACTGCAGTCACTGAGTGTTCTGCAGGATCTGTTTTTCTTGAACTGCGTAGGGCTGTTGTGGATGATCTAAAACAGAAAAACTGCAGTGAAGCAAAATTCCTCCTTGATTTCTGCTGGAGTTTGGAGTTAAGGACTGCAAAACTGCCCGTAACTCCGTCCCTCCTTAGAGCAGTGAATTTGCCGAGAATTAAGGCAGAACACAAAGCAGGCTTTTGCCCCTTGCTTTTCATAGAAATCTGCTTTACTTTATTCTTAGAAGGCAGGTTTAACTATAGGTGTGACAACGAATTGGTATATCTAGGAAAAAATCAGTCATGTTCAGTGATGGTTATAAATCCCTCTCCTTTCTCCCTTTTATCTCTGTGATCTCAGCACTTTGTCTTTTCTACCTGACAATCTTTGTGCCTCTTGGTTCCCTTGAGATTGCCAAGGGAGTGCAAGAGCTAAGGAATGTGCGCATTCTTTGAGTGATATTTGCAGGGTTGCTGGCAAGGCAGCAGTGAAATACAGCATGAAAAGAAATGCGGAGATCAGGACACTAAAGATGGGAAGGACTAGAGGAAAAAGAGATCAAGCTCAACCTTGGGGGGAGATTTCTGATTGTCAGGGGCAGAGGTGTGTTCCTGACACCATTCCCACTCATGCATCACCCAACCATTATCCTAATACTGGGTTGGAGATAGCCATTACCTGGGATTGCTACCAAACTCTGCAGCTCTTTCTTAAGGTTCATAATGTCTTTGCACAGCTGGATGTCATCCATCCTGCAGAAACAGAAGAAGCATCATTAGAGACCTGCAAACTCCATCGTGTGTTTGATGGGATCAGCCAGATCTCATCTGACTGTACAATACTGTCCCTTGCCTGGGACCTGAGCATCAGCTTGAAATGCAGAGGTTTAACCTTGAGATACTGATACTGTTCACTCACCAATTTTAACAGATAGCAAAAGGTATTTCATACTAAATGCCTGTTGAGCCCTTGATTACTTGTCTTTCTGCGATCTAGTTTGTGTGTAAGTCATATCTGTCACTGCAGATTATTTCAGATGCTTTTTCATAGAATCATAGAATAGTTTGGGTTGGAAGGGACCTTTCAAGGCCATCCAGTCCAACCCCCCTGCAAGGAGCAGGGACATCTCCAACCAGATCGCGTTGCTCAGAGCCTCATCCAGCCTGGCCTTGAATGTTTCCAGGGATGGGGCATCCACCACCTCTCTGGGCAACCTGTTCCCTGAACTTCCCATCCACCAGCACTCCCAAGTCCTTCTTAGGGCTGTGCACAGTCTGTTCTCCACACAGCCTGTACTTGTGCTTTGGATTGCTCTGACCCATGTGCAGGACTTTGCAATTGGCTTTGCTGAATTTGGCCTTTTTGCTTTCTTAAATGTCACAGAACGTTCTGGAATGGGCATCTGTGTATTTAATAATCATGAAAAAGACAAGTGTGCCATATCGCACGTACCACACCTATGGTTTTCACTAGGGAAAAAGGCAAAGGTGAGAATAACAGGGAGCCTGGGAAGGGGCAGCAGGAGCCAATACATTATCTGGCACAGCCACAACAAGGTTTATATTCCACTACCAACTTTCTTTGTGACCTTACTAATTACCCTGACACCAAAGATCTGGAAACTGTCATAATTTGGCATCTAACAATTTTGAGGTCTTGTGCCTTGGGCGAATGTCCTTCATTGTTGATATGAGTACTTCAAATACTTGATGTTTGCAGAAAGTCCATTAATGTTAAGACACAGAAGACAGCTAAAAAAATCTGTAATGTTAGCAGAAACTGCACCTTCAGTTATTAGTTAAACTGACATCTATCCTGAGAGCTGCTGAATTATTCCCTGGGAAGCTCGCAAACTTCAGCATTAGTTTCCTGACAAATGCTTTATTTTAGTGTCTCAGCCATATTGGCAGCCAAGGCTCAGATGTTGGTTCTGAGGGCTGCATCAGGGGTTTCCATTTTGAAGTCACACCTTGAAGAATACAAAAAGTAGCCTTTGTGATAAACTGGACATTCTTCACCCCAGATGTCAACGTTAATGCTATCCTTGCCCACAGATCTGTGAGTTCTTGCTTCATAATCCTGTGCCTGAAGGGTGGATTGCATGTTGCCTACGCACCTGAAGGTAGCTGAAATGCTGTCAGAACACAGGTTGTCACAGTGGTATTTCAGGAGAGGAAACCTGAGAAATTAGTGTGCGTATGTGAGAGTGAGTGCACAAAGGATAATGCAGTCAAATTATAGAATTAAGCAAGGAGTGGAAAAAGTAGGTGTTTCTGGCACAAATACGATTTTAATCACAACCCAAGAGCTTTTATTCTCCCTGCTGCCTCTGCATGGAAGGCAGGTCTCTGCGGGGAGCTGTCCTTCAGCTGCTTTGCTCATGTTATTAAAAGATGTTGATCCTTTTATTATTTGCTGCTTTGGTTAACTCCATCTTGCCTGTTCCCCTATTTTCATTGTGCTATGACAGCTATTCCTGCTGCCTTTTTAGTTCTCTCTTCTCAAGATATGACAGTGAAATACCTCTGATAATCATCTTTATTGCTGACCTCTTTTCCCTGTTCAGGTGCCACTGTCACCTCCTCTGGGGATCTGCTCTCCCACCATACATGTCTTGTAAGACTTGCTGTTACTGGGAAGATCAGCGTGCCAGCCTCAGGGCTAGTCCGTGGTTCGCTGCTGTATGTGTTTAGGAGAGTGAGAGGCAGAGGAGTTTATACTGATGATTATACTTACTTGGGCTCCTCGTATTATTTATGCTGATCACAAGCAAAGCCTGTTTTACTCTTGAGATCCATCAGGCTAAATGGTACTGAAATTACTTTTATCAATTAACATTCTTAAATACTATCCTCTCGGAAAAATCTATTTAAAATATGCTGCAATGTGAGCAAGCCTCACAGCTCCTTATCCCTTCAATGTTCATGCAGTTTGGGTGTTACAGTAATATGAGTGTTCATATATTTGAGGAAAATTACAATGGTTAATAAATACGACTGTTTCTTCTGATAAATGTTCAATATTGAACTGCTTATTGAAATGATATCTAGGTGCCAGACCCTCAACTAGTGAAGAGAACAGTGAGTTTCTACAAAAGGTATCTCCATGATGTATAGAGTGGATATTTTTTCTGTATTGAATAGACTGTGCTTCATCCTGGGAAGATCTGAAAGATATTAATTAAAATACTTCACTTTATCAGTTGGGCTCCCTGCCCTTCTCAAGGAACTCCCCAAAGCTAATGTCACTGCTCTTCTCTCAGGATTGTCAGGAATTTAAAATACTGTTAGTGGCATGTTGCAAGTGCGCAAGATCACCAATGTTTGGTAGTCCCTACAGCCCGTATGCTCAATTTCTTGCACAGGTACTGGCCTCATATTGCAACTGTACTTGCAATTCCTCCCATTATTTTGGCTCTTTTTTAATCTATAATCATATAACTAGCGCTGTTAGTATATATTCTTAGCATCTCTTTTTCCTAGGACCTAAACTTTGTTCCTGCCTTGTAACTCCCAGGAGAGAAGTAAATACGTGGCCAAGCACTTAAGGGCTGTAACAGCTCTGTGACAATCTGAATTCTGAAGTCATAAACAAGATGACCTCTCCAGAGACCTAGCTCTGCAGGCTAGTGTGTTTTGATATGGACAAAGACTAAACCTACCATCTGTACCAATCCCCTTAAGCACATGGAACATCTTTCCTCCCATCTGTGTCAAACAGCCTTTGTGTTTCATCCACTCCATGGTGCTGATTAGGGGGGGGAAAAAAAAGATATGGTTAAATGACTAAAGGAGGGCTATGGGACATATTCATAAAAACCATGTGAAGGCTTCATCCATCTGACTTAATGAAAGCAGGAAGTATAGTTGCTTGTAACTGTAAAGCATGTCACACATCTACTAGCAAATAATACGAATGTAGGGCTACAACTGCTGTCCTGGTCAAGAGTCTCCTAGCCTTCTACAGAGAAGCTGGAAAACACCCTGAGCCTAATTCTGCAGCACTTTGTCTCCTATGTTGTCAATCAAATCTATCAGAGTGCAAGATGGGCAAGCAGAGAAGTCCCACAGACTATTCTCCAGGTGATTTCAGAGCAGTTATGCTCCCTGTGTGCTTTTCTTGAAGGAGAGCAGCACAGTCAGGTTATCAGTCTGTGCAGAATGCAATGGCTTTTTCCCTATAGATAAAGCATGGCGTGGGGTACTGAAATGACATGCTCCAGGCCTCTAAGTTATCTGTAAAGCTGCTTGAGATATTTGCATAAAATTTGCAATATACAAACAACATTTGCTGAACTATCTGTTCTCTGGGATAGTACATTCTTTCCAGTCCCTATGAAATCATTTTTGATGTAGAAAAAACATCAGTAAAGCAAACAGCAGTTACAATATGTTAGTTTTTCCCCCAGAGCTGAGCTTTAAATGTCTGCCCAACAGTCTTAAACGCATTAGTTATGAGTTTGAAACACTTCGCTTATTAAGAGCCCAAATCCATTCCTGGAGTAATTGCAGTAGTATTGAACCAGGGATGAATTCTCTGTGTGCTTTCATGTATCCCTGACACACTGTCTGCAATTCTGTTTTTCTGTTTCTTGATGGCTTATTGCAAGAAACCTTCTGTATGCTTGGAGATACCATTTTAGCATGTATTATTCTTTTCTCTCTTGGTATTTCAAGCTATATAATCAAAACCTAAAAGCAGGCTCTCTGTTTGCCCAGAAAAAGATAAAATAGCTCATAATGAATAAACAGCATGAGCAAAAGATTTTCTAAACATGTCACAAAATGACAGGAAAATAAGTGGGTCGGAAGAGTCTGCAGTAATCTGGCACAGTGACTCAGCCTCAGAATGTGTTTCTGTGGTCCAGTAACCAAGGGAAGAATACTCTGAGCGCTGTCATTCCCATAAGATCCACAAGTGAGGTGACAGCGTGAGTCACCTCTGCCAGGCACCATCTGGACTGAGGGGGAGTAGGGCAAGGAAACAGAGAGGAGACCTCCCATTCAGCTGTGCCCTGGCAGGTCTCGGAGGCTGTGGAAGATAACGGCAGGCAGGACTTACAAACGAAGCATTCTGTACTTGGACACAGAAGTGTTGTGTTTTGGTTTAATATAAATTATTCCATAATAGCTAAATTTTTCTGTCTTCTTTTCAGCTGAGGAAGAAAACCGAATTCCCTAGTGTAAGATTCAGGTACCATCTAGAGCCATGGATGGAAAAAAAAGCAAAAGTTACAGTAAAGGGCAGGAAGAAAATCACTAAACACTCGCCTTAACGGTCAGCCAAAGAAAAAGAGATGGCCAACAAGTATGTTGAATACTTAAGAATTGACAGTAAGAACTATTAATAACAACTATATAACATCAAGTACCTTTTTCATTGATTTGAGGATGAGCAGAGCAGTTCAGCATGTCTAGAGAGCCGCTGCCTTTGCTGAATGACTTTCAAAGCTAGAAATAGATCCATGCTCTCTCTAGCATGTTTGTAAGAGCAGGTCTGAGATTCTTTTGTTTTCTGTTATTGTGTTCAAGTGCCTGAAGTTCAAAAATGAATGTAGCATAGTTTTGTTGGTTTCCTTCCTTCTCTTCCAAGAGGATTTGCAGGCACTTAGGTTATTTTTAGTTCTCTTTTAATATATTCCTGTCCCAGAAGTAAAATGCTTGTAATGGTTAGAGTTTCTGAAGACCTTGCTGGTGCAGATCTAGGAGATGGCCTAAGAATCAGATGTCATGCTGTGTCACAAGTTGACAGGATTACATCTATCTAGAGAAGGTCTCAGTATAGGGATAAGATCATCTCCTTAGCGGTGTCACCAGTGAACGTGCTGAACACCAGCCAAGAGCAGCCAGTAGTGATGGAGAAACTTGGGTGACTGAAGTAAAGAGCTGTGTAGAAATAAGCGAACTGCTACAGCCAGAGATGGTAATGTGCTGTCAAGCTGCAAATACATTAAAATAAGGACTGAGGTGGGGAGGAAGGACATCAGTGGAGGCTGACTTTGGGGACTGCGGGTGTTTAAGGCCTTGACAAAGCTATGGGGAATCTGGAATGGCGAAAGTATTCTAGGAACAGAAGAAAACAAGCTTATGTACGCCCCTCTTCTACATTTGACTCCATTTTGTCCCCAGCAACTCATCTTAGTTTCTTAAAGCTTCTAATTATAAATCTGTGAAATCACAGACAACATTTAATGAATATAGCACACGTTGTCTGAGTCATTATGGTGTGTGTTTATCACCTTGTTATTTAGCTCAGCACCTGGTGCTGCTCAGGCTAGAAGACACAGAGCTGGCAATTAAGAGATTGCTGACCAGCGTGCTTGGCAGGTCAGGTTACAGATCAAAAGTCCTGTGATTAACTTTACCTATTAAACTAAGTGTGTCTGTCTTTTCTTCTTAAAAGGCGCTCTCTGATGGAGGAACAGTGGGTAGAAGCACTGGACCACAACTTGCAAAGTAATATTGTAATTCAGCTGTCATTTCAGACAATTGAAGATGGCAGGACTGGAAAACGTCAGTCCCTGGCACATTTAAGGCATATTTCACAGAAATTCAGAATAGTGTCTAAAGAAGCTGCCTGTATTTCATTCCCCCTGACACTGTTAAATTCTCTTGAGCTTGGCCATCTCCTCTGTCAGTTATGAAGTTCTACTGTCACCTTAAATAGGAACAAGAGGAGCTTTCCTGAAAATGCCCGACTGTGGAGAGGAATATTTCTCTACGTGGTAAAAATTAACTAAGTTCATTTGTCTGAAAGCATACAATAGAGAAGTTAGACTTAAATTCAAAAGTATCTAACCCCATTGCAGTAGCATACAGAAGACTGAATGTAAAAGCATAGGGCCAAATTTATGTGCATGGTTCCTTTAAACTGGTCTGGTAGTTTTATTTTTTTGTTATTAGGCAGCAGAAGTAGGAAACTCTAGGTTTGGCTGTGTATTATCTCTAGCAGAATCAATGATAAATTTCCTTCTTAATTTGCCTCTGTATTTGACCTTTTCTTGTTTTTAAAACCAGAAGAGCAACTCTTTGGTATCAAAGCTGAAAAGAATATAAAGGTATTTGGTATAAAATCAAACATTGACAGTCAGTCCATTTCAGTAGTTTTCAATTCACTGCTGAATCATCCCTGATCTATACTCTCCTACTTACAGCAGAAGGCAAGTGGGAGAGACCGCTGAAATACCACAGGTCAAGAGTTACACATCATGACAGAGCATCCTTGCCTACAGGAAGATCAACTGTGCAAAAGAGTGTGCCACAGTGACTGTGAGTACTATACATGCGTGATGTATTATGAACACGTTATCTTGGATTCATGGTTTCATGGCAAACAATTCTACCATCCACTCACGCAAACCAGACCCTAGGTAGCTAAGAACTGGGAAATCAAAACCAATTTGGGATTAAAGGTTACACTTGGAAATACGGTGCTAAATTATTGACCTAAAGGTGACCAATTAAAAAGATTTAAGATACCCAGAGTTGCTCCCTCTTCTATTAACAAGAATTTCTGACAAGCACAACATATATTAAATGTAGAAAATGCTATTTAAAGAACATTTTCTATTAAATAATTATTTTCCTAGTTGTCCAATAGAGATAATAATCAGAATTCCTCCTTTTTTAAGACCTAAACATCTCAAGTAACAGGTACTAAGTCTACATTTATTAAATATTTTGCTAATGATATTTTTATCACCATACATCACTAAAAAAATGCTTTTTCTTTCTGACCATTTTAATGTAGCATTTTGACTGCCACACAGTTTAGTGTATGTCATATTTTCCTCTGTAGCTGATTGTTTGCTGTCAAACAGGGCAAAGGAGATGGGTCTGCACAGAGATCAAACTGAACAAAGGCATTTTTCTTTCCATTTTGAAAGCTGACTTATATTTATACTTTCAGCTTAAAGTGCATAGTCCAGAATGGTGCAATTCTGTTCTGAAGTTATCTTCCTGAGGCTTCCAGGCTCCCATCTGAAGAGCTAGGAGACCCTCATGAGAGCTGGACCTTTCAGGAGTTCCCAGTTCTACAGTGGACATGCTGACATCTTTGAGGCTCCCAGATTTGCAGCAGTCCCCTAGAAATGCTGTCCCTAATCTCAGAAGCCTCAAACTTTGAGTATCTGTACTTCCCGGTTATTTCCTCAAGGACTCTGGGTATTTGCTGTTTGGACACCATTGCAATGTACTTTGGATGGGAAAGGTGAATGGGGACATAGAGTCACAGCCACAAATTTATCCTATCTTATAGAAGAGTGTGTGCTACACCAGTGGGACAGCTATATCAGTGGGACAGCCACGGTATCCCTTATAAATCTAGGTTTGGTATTTTCCCTAACGGTACTTTATCTTACGAAGCTGATAGCCTGACACAGGGAATTAATTCTAGTAATAAGCATGAGACTGTTTCATGTTCCGACTTTGTGTGAGTCTACTAGACTTACTGCACTCATTCTAAATTGAAACATAGGTTTTCTAAATTGGTTTACTGAAGGTTGTCATCACCAAAGGATTTAACTTCTCACTTCTGCAGTTCCTGTGTAGCTTGACTTCGCAGTGGTTGCATAAAGCCAGGCAATCAGCAGACATACCTTTTTGAGCTTTAAAATACCGGTCTGCTGTGCATACTGCAAAAGACATAAAGGTGAGAATCCTGTATGACCTCTGTTGATGTATTATTGTCCTTAGAAGGAATATAGACTACATATTTTTCTCTATGATGAATTTGCTTTAAATTTAAGATTCCATCATTATGTCCAATACCCTATTGAATGACTATTACTGACTATCCCACCTCTACTCCTATTAGCAATGGGTAGATCAATGGCGCAGCAGAAAGAGATTTATGGTTTTTTTGCAAAGAGAGAAAAGGATAAAGGTTAAAAAGGCAAGTAAAGAAGAAGTAAGCCTGATTGGAAGCAAGAAACCCCCCCCATCCAGGGATTAATTATGAATTCTGGACAGCTAATGAAGCTGTGGGACTGCTAGTATGAGTTTATTACCAGGGCAAAGTCAAGTTGCAGCAAACTTATCTACATAAAAGCTAATTGTGCCTGGGATTACAAGTAAGCAAACATAATAGTGTAAAATGGTCTAAAAACCTGAATGGATCTATGGAGAATTTGGATGATGTAGATATTATGAGCACTCTGGAGAAGAGGGAGTCATCTAACAGTGTGTAATGAGAGTGTACAAAGGCAATGACCAATTTTAATTCTGCTAAGTCAATGTGGAGGTGAATTTGGCTTTTTCACAGTAGTAGTTTAGCCACGTAATAAACACACACAGATATTAAGCAAATACTCTGTGTATTATATTTATAATATTTTTACAGATAAAACAAGTTTAATGGCGTAAGTAAAACTGTTTTCAATAATTGCCTAAAGCCACCAAATAGGGCTTACTATTTAACATGCTATCTTCCCTATACTTTAAAAAATTGCCACTCAGTATCACCTACGTGGCAGAAATAACCACTCCCAAGACAGCTATCACAGGTAGAAGCAGCTTCCACAGTTTTAGTTCAAGGTCATCCAATATAGCTGGCTTCCATCTGGAAAGCCAGGAGTATCAGGCACTGGCAGATTTCCCAAAGAGCATGTTTCATGGTGAAGGTGGATGCTATTTTCTAAGAACTCCATGCCTTTTCTGTTCATAGGCATAGGCAGTAACTGTGGGTGATAAGATCTCACTTATACAATTAATATTTACTGAATCAGAATATGCTAATACATTTTTAAATGCACTAATTTTGCACTACAAATGATTTTGAGGTTCAGTTTTGATCTGTTCCTATATCGTATAGAGGTCTGAGGTTTTGCTGCGTATCTCCTCTGTAGCTAAACTGAGCTAACACATGCATATTTTTACAACTGTGTCTTTCAGCATGGTAAATTTCCATGCCCTCCAGTGATATGAATCCTAAACTGCTTCTGAAGACACACACAAGTATTCATAGCAGTAACACATCAAATGTGCGATGAAGATGCTGCTGCCTGAGCAGCTCCCTCGGCTTTTGGGTCTGTTATCTCACCAGGAAAGAAAAAAAGGAAGTGGGACAGGAGAATTAGAAAGTGAGTGTGCATGTTCTGAAGTTCTATGTTTACTTTCTTTCACAGCAAAGACAGATTGAAAATTTACGGTTTGATCCAAAACTCTTTTTATAGAGAACATTTTAAGAAATAAGCCAAGAGAAGCCTGAGAGGCAAATGAGGGGGAATGCTGGCTAGCAATAACCTGATGCTTTTCTGTACATAGTCTCCTCCACATCAATACGAGCTGAGTCCTCAGCTTTTCTGAAAATAAACCCAAAGATCTGGAGATAGCATATGATGGCTTTAGGCTATATTTTCATTTCCTGGGCTGGCTGGAGATGGTCTCGACAGCTCCTGGCATAGTTTTATGAAATTTCACAGTATCAGTAGCATAGAAGGAGGGATGCTACAAACAGCCAAAATTGCTACATAACCTTGACATATCGTGAGGAGGTCCATCCTGGGCACTAAGTGAGACAGGATCTTGTGACAAAAATAGGATTTGATAATGTAGTTACAGAGCAAATCACAGTGCATCTGCTCTGCTGTGACTGTGGTTGCCTGAGTTAAAATGTGATTGCACAACATAAATTGTGGCATTACCTAATTGAAGAAGGCTTGATTTTATAATCTGAAAATTGGTTCCATGTAAACTTTAGGTAATT
This sequence comes from Tetrax tetrax, assembly GCA_009806455.1. Lineage (NCBI taxonomy): Eukaryota > Metazoa > Chordata > Aves > Otidiformes > Otididae > Tetrax > Tetrax tetrax. The sequence goes on along the minus strand of WHYT01015578.1, from coordinate 151,019 downwards.
CTTCATAGCAAGCAGGTATTCAGCTGGAATAGTAGACTTCCTGGATATGAAGAGTAATAGGTCTCTTCAGCTGCCGTTCTTTTCTTTTTAAAGGAGGAAATAACAGCATGGAGGAAAGGAAAGGACAGGCTTACAAAGGCTAATACCTGATCTGCAATGTGCACCAAGGTCTAAGAAATATCATGACCTGTTAATTGACTGCTTCAGCTGATTTTCTTTATTTATTTGTATTGATAGAAAGACAAAAAAGAACTATCAGAAAGCTGGCCTCTTTTAAAGTATACACTACAAGATGAAATATTTCACTGTGGTATACAGCATGTAATCTGTTAAATAGACAAGAGTTCAGCTGCTTCCCTTTTCAAATTAAAAATTTTCAGGGGACAGGCTAAAAACATGCTGTCACACATCTAGTTTTATTGACCTTCACTCAGCAAAATTAAAAAGCTATGTTTTGAAATAAAGAAGCTTCACAAATTTGAAAATCAGAGATGTCAGTTGAAGTATCCTGTACTGTATGTTTTTGCTTCACTTTAGAGTTCCACAAAGTTACACTGTTTAAATGTATATTTGTCCTTAAGCTCTTAAGTTTTTAATTACTGAAATGAGGTCTCACATTGTTTAGTACACCAGTAAGGAATTTCTACTTCTATCTACAAGGCAGAGACAAAAGAGTGTACAAAACACTACAAAGCAGTACAAAAGACAGAAAAATCACATGTATTGAAACTGTACGGATATTTGTGGTCTTCACCTAAAAATTTTTGGTGTTTCATTTTTAAACAGGGTAAATCCTGTTTCCACTGTTCTCACTGAATGTTCACTTCTTCTATATTTTGTGGACATTTTTCTTTAATACTGACAGGCAGACTACAGAAATACCTATATTTGTCTAAGACCAAACGCAGGTATTCCCCTTAACAGTAAATTACTGGTCTGTCAGTAAAAATGAGTATGTATTGCTCTGTGGGGCTGTGGACGGTACATGATTTGTGGGCCTGGTATACAGATATGAACAAGCCACAGCATCATCTTAAATATATTTTCTGAATTTTAAAATAATGTTGATGCGTTATAATTATAATAAGTACATTCCTGACTTGTCTGCCAGTCAGTAATGGTGCAGTTTCTGGAAGCTGTCAGTAAATGTCTGCCAGACAGTTTAATTTTCCAAGCTGTACCCTGTCAGCTGCACTGAGTTTGGGTTTGGACTAGGGTGCACAGCCTCCTTGGGTGCTGTACTTGGAATGATCTGAGCAGTGAGTGTTTTTATTGAAGGACAGGTGGAGGACACCTGTGTTTAACAGCTCCAAATATCCCCCCATTTTCACAGAGGCCTCCTGGGACTCGCCAGTGCTCTGTTGCCTCCCACTAGAGCCAGTGGCATTAGAGGTGGTCACTAGAAAAACATAGTTTTTCGAGGGCCTTAGCTGGAATCCCATGGCCCTCTATGCCACACAGCCCAGCAGACAGTAAGGGGAGCGCACAGAGTTTGTGAAGAAGGAAAAAAAATTCTCAGAATGGTTACAAGAGGAAGGTGAGTGTCAGGGGAAGGGTCGCTGCAGTGGCCTTACAGGCAGGGCAGCCATTTTGTATTGTGTGGCTGAGCTGCCACAGAACAGTGTGGCCACAGAGCTCATTTCACCTGAGAGGGCAAGCAGGAAGTTAGCACGGCCTTGCATGGCTCTTCTTGGAGGGCCTCTATGAAGGACTCCCTCTAAACTAAAAATGAAATGTGGCCCTCGTTAAAGGAGTTTTTGCTGCCCTTTCCCTTCTTTAACCAGGATCATAAACCTGCAGGCAGGTGAGGTTGCTTACCTGGTGACTGACTTCTATATCATTTGAGTTACTGTTGCTGACTGTGTGTTCAAATCTCTTTCTAAAGGTGGAAAATTTCTTCCTGAGGAAATTAAACTCCTGTTGATGGCACACAGCGAAGATAGTGAGTAATTTTAATATCCAGTACAGCACAAAGCAACTTGCTTATTCACAGTGTGACTGTTGCGATGAGGTGGGGGGAAATTCATAAACTAAAAAAAAAAGCTTTGATGTTTTAACTCAGTACTTAATCACATAAATGATTGTGAAATTTATGTTCAAATATAATTGAAATTTTCCTCACTTTTATTTTAAAAACTGAAAATCAGAGTCTCTTGAACTAATAATATGTTTGATAGACACAGACTAACGGCTGAGAGAGAGCCTGCTTGGATATGTATGAGGAAAAAAAACCCACATATAGTTTTGTATGGTTTTTGAACACTTTTCTGTAGCACCTTTTAAGTCTAATAATATTAAATCCTTTTATTTTTGAGTTTAATCTCACTGCCTGATTCTCAAATACTTTAGGATTTGCTTTGAAATAATAATGATGATTAAGTATCTGTCTTTTATTACTTCACCATCCCACTCTTTCTTTCACCCCTACAAGGTGACTCTTCTAAAGCTTTTAGGGATGATGAACTGTTCAGTAAAGGTTTTATTTAGATACTGAAGTGTTACCAACTGTGAGGACTGTAATGTTATATTTGTGTAGTGACGTAGGAGCAACATATTTCATTTTATCCCTTTTGTTGTCCTACAGACTTCATTAGTCATTGGTGTTATTTTGTTCAGTGGAGAGAGGAAATATGGACCTCATAGCATTACTATGGTAAAAATAAGGCCTCGAGGCCTTAACTTTCAAAGCAAGGAAAGTTGTTTGTATGTTTTGCTAAAGACACCCTCATTTAGAGTTCATGTGGCTTGAAGAGAGACACATGCTGTATAGATCGCAGCTGAGACACTGCCTCAAATAATATTACATTATCAATGATCTCACATATCAGCAGGAAAAGTTTTTACTGGTTCATGCACAGAAATGTGAAAAATGCAAAGCATCTCCAGGTCTGCTAAGCATCCACACCTTGCTAGGTTTTTTTTTTCAGTGAAGTTTGGTTTTGTTTGGGTGTTTTTGGTGGAGTTTTTCTTGTTTATTTGTTTTGGTTTTTTAATACTGGTTCATATGCTAATGTGGAGCAGTTCTCTGACAAGGGTACTTAGTGCATTTGTTTGGGCAAAATGCTGACCTAACAGTTAAGGACACCTCTGTTTTTGCAGAGCTGTTTGAAACATCAGTAAGGGTGAGTTTTATTTTTATCCTATCTCAATCTTCTTTGTGTGTCTTCTTCAAGGAAAACAGTATTTCAATCAACAGTCTTAGAGAAAGTTCCTTCCATGGATTAAACCTACATTACTCTGATAGGGGAAGAGCTTTTTCGGATTTCCATCAGCCACAGGTCTAGCTTGCAGTGTTTTGTTTTCTTATTCTTAAGTGTGAATATTGTTAAAATATGGTGTCTGTGCTGTGAAGAGCTGTGGTAGTTGCTGGTGTGTGTAAGCAAAGCTGACAGGCTGTATGCTTCTAACAGGAGGGAGCCACGGCCACCATTAGGGCTGGTGATACACTCAGACCACAAGCACAGCTACAATGTACTTTGTCCTAGCTTTAGGATCTGGGTACACATGAATACAAAAAAAATCAGTCATACAGAGAGACAGTGAGAAGAATGAACCATTATTTTAAAAAATGTAGCTGGAGAAGTAAACTGGATGTGTAACTGACATGGTATTATTTTATTGTGTTCATGCTTTTATAAGAACTAAAAAAAGCCCTATTTAACTGAAGAGAATTTCTACTCTGTTGCTAACTGCATGAGGAGGAAAAAGAGCGAAAAAAGAGAGAAGACAAACATACCACACATTTTCTCCATCACTATATGTATGTTCTATCCTTTTTTTTTTTTTTTTACAACTGAACAAAAAGCCAAAGCAGGTACAAGAACTAAAGAGATCTGGTTCTCATTAAAGCTGGTCCTGAACTCAGTGGTCTGAGTATAGGTGTAGTACTGCTAGTTAGCAGCCACATGTTCAAAGTCAAGTCTGCCTGAAACCTGTCTGAGGTGGCCCAGTTTCATGCAGTTGGTTGCACAGGTCATTCATAGGGGAATCTAGTCCTGTCAGAAGAAAACAATTACTAAAATTCATGACCTACTGTCCTGGTTCTGGCTAGGGCAGAGTTAATTTTCAGCTGAGCTGGGAGAGGAGCTGGAGCTGGTGGCCCCTGTGGCTGGGACACAGCTGGGATAGGTGAGCAATTAGCCCACAGCTGGGCCAGGTTACCCAAATGAGCCCCAGGGCTGTTCCACCCCCTGTGACCCCCTGCTCAGTGCAGAAAGTGGGGAGGGGGCTGAGGGGAGGTTCCTGCTGCTGGGGAGGGAGCTGGGCAGCAGGATCCGTGGTGAGCTATTGTACTGTAAATTATGTGCTGAAGTATATTCTGGTTTTGTTTGTTTGAAAGGCAGTAATGAACAGGTGCTGCTATATTACTTGGGCATCACTGAAAACTTGCTTCTCACTTATCTGGAATAAAATATGCTGTTCGAGGGTGAGGCTTTCAGCTTTGGCAGTGCAAGTCAGGACACTGAAATTTAACCTCCAGGTGTAAGGAGTAAAGTACCAGTCTTATCTTTGTACTTTAAAGGGAAAAGAGAGCAAGTGAGTTTTTTTTCAGGCTACTGTAGCTTCATTAATGCCAAGGGTCTGGGTTCAGCAGGTTTTAGATCTACTGAGGTTCTTGGCCTGTCAGCAAAGGCATTAATTTCTGACCTCAGGTACTCACAGTCCTGGTCATCTAAATTCAGTGATTTAGGAATGTAAACCGTATTGACTTCATCATCAGAACTGGATTAATATTCATTAACCTTCACTGAAGCTCCTATACCTGACCCTTCTGGCAATTTTGAAAATCTCTCGTGGAATATTGCTATTTAATTTGATACATCAAAATGTGCTTTGTGTTCATAACTTAATGGCTTTCACTTAACAAATGTCAAATCTTGGCTGCTATTAGTACAGAACACAGTGTGCTCTCTTTTGACATGAACTCAGGCCACTAATGAAGTGAGGAATACATCCTGAATTAGATTAGACTGTGAAAGCTCCAAATCCCTTACCTGTTGATATTTTCTTCAGACAAATATCCTTCCCACAAAAGATTGAAATCAGGTATAAAAATACTCTCTGCAGACATGTACTGTGCTAAAGTTTCCTTTTGTAAGTAATAGATCCCTTTTGTGTCTTCTGCAAATCATGCTGAATAAAAAAGCTAATTTCCTTTGCAACTGCAAAAATCATTTATCAGTGGCATTTTACAAGCATTCACCTAACTGAGATGCTCTTTATCTTTCTTCCTTTAAAATGTCAGGCAGATAAAAGTCTTCTAAATAGCATTCTTTCCTATTTTGATTAATTTTGCATAGTGTTTTCCCAGAAGTATTGATACTTACATAAACCTGAGTTCTGATTCTCTTCTGACTAAGACTTCCCGAAGTCTCTGGATCTTTGCCATCTCAAGCTCAATTTCCTCAGGCATCATTGTTGTTTCAGCCATTGAAATGATGTCAAGTTGATCTGTGTGTGAAAGCATAGAAAATGAATTAAGCTAGTCAAACTGTCTTAACAGGGTTTTTTAATAATGTAATTTTAATCACAGAGCTATCTGACCGTGGGGTAATTAATGCAAGTAGTAAAGAATATTCTAGCTGAATGCTACATTGACTGATTTCTCTATTGTTTTGCTTATTACTTTCAATGTAGCCACTTTGAAGTGAAAGAATCCCCAGGCCAAAGTTGGAGAGGGACTGGAAAGCTGGAGAGGGACTTTTGACAAGAGCATGTAGTGATAGAACAAGGGGTAATGGTTTTAAAATGGAAGAAGGTAGATTTAGATCAGACATAATGAAAAAATTCTTCACTATGAGGGTGGTGAGGCACTGGACCAGGTTCCCCAGAAGAGTTGTGGATGCCCCATTGCTGGAAGTCTTCAAGGCCATGTTGGACAGCGCTTTGAGTGACCTGGTCTAGCAGAAGGTGTCCCTGCACGTGGCAGGGGGGTTGGAATCAGGTGATCTTTAAGGTCCCTTCCAACCCAAATCATTCTATGACTCTATGAAAGCAACATTAGTTTTGTTAGAATCTATCATACCTTTAAGGAATAAAAATAGCTACTGTTCCTTAATTGATATCACTATAAACTTTCAAAGAACAGCCATAGACTGCTACAAGACTCGCTCAAAGCAATTACTTGCAACTCTGAAGAGTCTTATCTTGGCACAAGTGCAGACAATGTAAACTGGTGAAGGTTTCCCATCTTTAATTCTTGTAACTCTTCATGTCATTCCACCATCTCAGCTTGACTAACAACTAAATCCCAGACCCACTAGAGAGGAGCCAAGGATGTGATTAGAAATGATGCAGGGGCTGAGTGTTTCTCACTAGAGGGCTGACATCAGTTGAGGAGACAAACAGCACATTGTAGTAATTACTTGGCAACTGGTAAGGCTAGAGTCCTTCTATGATTATTTCTCTGTAATTCATCTAATCCACAAAGAAGCAGGACTATGAACTGTGCTCATTGAAGGTAGAAGGAACCAATTTATAGAAGTTAGATTTGAGAAGGCACAACTTGACCTCTGGAAAACCTTATTCCAAGGGTTCACCATACTTGGCCTTCATTTTGAACAAGAATTTAGAGACTGAAAAATAGAGTGCCTGCATGTTTTGGTACCCAAATGGAGACATATTCCTGAAAGCAGGCCTGTTTCAGCTGTATTGGTTTAAAAAAAGGAAAATGGAGAGGTCAAAATGTACTCTGCATGATTATGCAGAAAACAGGACACAAAAAGCATCAGAAAAAAAAAGCTGTTCAATTAATTATGAGATGATTTCCAAAGTTCCTCATGACAGACTAAGCACAAACAGCTGAAAGAATTTGACAGAAACTTGGAGTAGGAATGAAACTACAAAATCTCAACAAACACAGTCCCTGCATGAGCTTAATTGGCAGAAACCTGTTCTCTCAAAATGGATGCAAATAAATTCTATAGGATATAAAAAAATATATGTTTTCTTTTTTATATAAAAGCATACATATATGTATTTAAAAGTTGTCCTACTAATACTGTCTGAAAGCTTGGGCTTCACTTCATAATGGAGAAATTGGGCAAATAAATATTCAAAATCACTATTTTTTTTTTTTTCAAGAGAGCAGAATCTTGAGGGGAAAAAAAAGTGACACAGATTTTGAAATCTCTCTTGTGAGAGAACAACCATTTCTCAGTAGCTGTTCTTAAAACTCAAATTGCAAAACTAGTTGGTAAAGTAAGGCTATTTTTTGTGTCTGAACACACAGCTGCTGCCTGTAGAAGACAGATTTTCCTATTAGAAGTCACTGTGTTTGTTGGGGTATATTTAGTTGAGGTATAGAGTAGATGTCCTAAGAAGTGTTGTTCCAGCTCTGTCATCAATGGCTAGCTTCACTGTGTAAAGCATGATTCTTTTGAAATCCCAGCTGTTAACTTAGATGTTGAAATAGAACCTGAAAAGCCTTGAAAATCTAGATCTGCTTGAGGAAGGTTGAACACCACTTAAAATGCCTTAAAACATATCCTGTATCCAGCCCCACTCTTTCCCTCCCCTCACACCCTCATCTGCATGTGTGGGAATGAGGACTAAGTCTTGAACTTAGTAGCAGAGTACCTAACATGCTGTGCTACCACTAACAGATGGGCAGAATTATAATTCAGTAGTCACTAGATGTTTATCAGACATCAGTCAAAAGGAACTAGAACAAAGATTCTGTAAGTATACTTTTGCCTCTTGTTTCTTTTTGGGGTTGTGGAGTTATTTTAACTGCTTGCAGTATTGGTGCAAATTTATTTTCCAAAAATATTAAGCAGGAGATAGCAAGTTATTCTGATGCTACCGTGAATTAAAGCCAATAATACTGGTAATTAGAAGGATAAGCCACAAATGTATTACACATACATATTTTAAAATTAGTTGCCAAGAGCTCAGAACACAGGAAAAAAAAAAGTAACTATTTTATTTCCGCGCTGCAACTCTAGCTGTAAATGCCCCAGTGTTACCCCTTGGATCAGATGAGCTGTCATACTGTGATCTCAATAATTCAGGAGGGGAATCATGAACATGCCTTATGCCCTGAGTATGTACTTAGAGCAAATACAAGAATTAGTGCGACAAACCGTAGTCTAGTCTGACCTCTTGCAGAACAGTCTCAGATTCTCCTCACATCCCACTCAGCGTGTGCTTGAACCAGAGAAAATATTTTTGAAAGCTATCCAAAATTATGCAATGTTTTCAAAAGAATTTAAATGTAAGCAAGGCACCATAAGTTCAAAAGTGGAGAGAAATAAATATAGAAACCATAATATATTAGTTCGCAAGTTGTCTGCAAACTTAGATATGTAGCTAGAATAATACAGAGATACAAGGAATGATGTCGTTTGTCTTCATAGCAGTACATGTGCTGTGAACAGACTGTAAGGTGATTAATTCTCATAGACATCTCAGACTGGAAGGAGGACTGGCAAGAGCTGGATTAAGGGAACTTTGACAGGAAGAACCAGGCCAGGCAGCTGAAATGGGAAGAAATTTGAAGATGAGATATAGAGAACTGAGCATGGAGACACTGTGGTGCTGGAAGAGATTAAGAGCCAGTTCTAGAGTGGTAGGCATGATCTTCCAAGGAGAAGAGGCGGAAACCAGTCCATACTTTATGCATGTTTCCCTGTGCACTGTTAAGGGACTACATAATTTTTGCATCGAATCTCCAGCTTTTCTAAACCTTCCTTCCTAACAAGTAAAGACTAAGTGAGCTCCTTTGACAGCTGGCAACTCCCTTTATATAGGTGAGTCCTTAGGTTTCATAACCCCAACACAGCTGCAGTATACCACCACTCTGGCACCCTCTGAAGAGTATGCATTTGTAAGGCAAGCTTTGAGGGGAAAAGGCAGAATTAAAACACCATATTTCCCAGGAGTCCTGAAATAGTAGAGCACAGGTGTGAGGACACTCTGGAAATACAAGCCTCTGAAGATGCCACAGGTCAGGATTCCCACCTCACACGTTCACCATTGTGATCCTCATAGATTACCAACCTGTTTGTCTCTGAATTTCTCTTCTAATGTTGTGGATAACTGTTTGGCCTACCCGGCAGCAGATATGCTGAAGGATTATTAATTATTTTTCATAAAATGGTTTGAGCTCCTGGGATGTAAACAACTTGGGAAAGAATATGTTAACATTATTAAGCCTTTGAGTAAAGCTCTACCTCTGTCTCAGTGATGAATGACATCTTTAGTGCTTTGAGACATGATTCTAAAGACCTTCACATAGAAGTCTTAAATTTTCATAAAAGAAAGAAGAAACATTTTATTTTAAGTAGGCATGCATTAGTCAACTATTTTTTAGCATATATTGTTACTAGGCTCTGTTTCAGGTAATGAGCCCAAATTCAGGAGGCAAAGGTGGAGATTAATCACAGCCAGTGACAGGATTAAACTATTTTGTCTGCTCTGCACTCTCCAGGATAATTTTCAGTGACAAAGAAACAAGTAAAATATTATTACTGTATGCACAGAAGATACTAGGATGGAAATAATTACTATATAGGAAAAAAAATTATCAAGCTGTTACATATAATGAGAGGGACTGAAGAAGTAAACCTGAAACTGTTTATGCATATTTTTGCTTCAATATAAATGCAAACTCGTATAGTTAAACTGGGTATTAACTTAATGATCACATTTCATCCTTAATGTGCCAGGCAGAAATGGAACATTAGCCACCTGTGATGAAAAGTAACAAAAAAATAAAATGCCTATTAAGTCAATAAGTGCAAAGAAAACTTTAAAAGAAGCCTGAACTGATACAGTGAGAAATGGGAGAATGCATTCTACCTGGTGTCAATAGTTTCAGACAAATTGGTAAGGAATCCTGTAAGGGAAAAGTAACTATCAGCAAAAATCCTGCTGATGTCACTTGATGCAACTGTTGTCCACTGAGAAGCTCACTGGGCTCTACAACCATTAGCTGGCTTAATTCTAATTTGGGGGACTTGCTATCATAATCTTTGTAAAACACAGAGGCATGGAGAAGGTAGGGTGTGTCAGTAAGACAAATGATCCCAAACCTATGCTGTAGGAACCCAAACCTATGCCATTGTTGTTCTGGTTGTATCCAAATACTGAGCAGCAATCCAATCTCTGTGAACACCAAAAGCAGCATGCAGGCAATTTGCAGTCTAGAGGTAGTCCGAGCTGAGTAATGACTTGCCTATGGATACACAGCACGGGTGTGGCAGAGCCAGTAGAGGGTCTGCTGGATGACAGTGTCTCTTCAGGAGAGATACCTTTTTCTTGCTTGTCCGTTGTTGGAAACTGTCAGTCACTCAGCCTTGAAGAGTCATCTCAGTCATTCAGCACCAGAAGAGCACCAGCACAGGTAAAGGTTATGGCCCAGCTACTCTGCCACTTTTTTTTTAATCTTTGACATGGATGAACCATCCTAAATGAGACTCTGCTCTGTGTTTGTTCAATCCATGACTGCTGAGAGCTCTTTAAAGGACTGCAGTACAAATCAGTTGCATGGCTTCTCTAATGTGGAACCACTCAACAAGGAGCCTGGCTGCTTAGCCCACTCAATTACAGTGCTTCAGATTAAAAATTATTTTAAGTCATTGTTGTCCTGGATTGGATTTAAACTGAGCAATTTGAGGCCTATTTGCACTCCCTTAAATTGTCTATAAGGTAATCCTTGTTAAAATACTATTAATGGCTAAGTCTTGTTTCAAATCTAGGTCAGCACTTTTGGGGCTTTCTCAAGAATTGAGTGAAATTCTCAAATTAATTTTTCTTCACTTAAATATATTAAATACTAATAGAGCACGGTGCAGCAAGTGCACTCTTAATGCTGTTTCAGGTATCAAAATCAAGATCTCTAACACCACTATTAGTTGATAAACCAAAGCAGAAGTAAGGAGGAGGCAGAGGTTAGAGATGAATGAAAAGAGAAAGGTGGTGCAACTTAAAAACAGCACACTTGATGGAAATTTAAATAGTTGCACAATGCAGAAAAACAAATTATAGTACAAAATAATCCAGATAAAAAATGTAGTTTCCTGTAGTTTGTCACCTGAAGGCATAAATGACCAGTGTTGTAGCCAGGCCTTACAGCATACCTTTTACTGTTGCCTCAAAATATCAGAGGCTCAGCGGTTTTTTTTTTTCTCTTTGATTTAACCCATTTGTAGCAGGATGCAGTGGGCAGCAACTAACCTGTGCAGAAAAAAACCCAACATCTAATTGATTATTCCCAATCTAGCCTACTGCAGCATTCTATTACTGTGAATCCTTACAATGATCAAATTTGGCAAGTGTGTGGAATGGTATTTATTAAATGTTTTATGCTGGAATTACCATATAAATATAGCTAAACACAATACAAACAACTGCAATATATTTTGTTCCTGGCTTCCCTAACAAGCAGGCAACATTGTGCAATTTAAAATGGGCAGACTGGGGGAAAGGGGGAAGGTGCCATAGGCTAGAAGCAGTGTGGAAGCGACCTGTCATGGTGCTCAATAGACCTTACTAGTCTTGCAGGTTTGACAGCCTGGGCTGAGGGTTAGCTTGGACGTGGTATGGGTGTCTGGCCTCAGCAGAGGCTCCCCCTCTTTTCTCCCTCCTTTTGCTCAGAAGCAGATTTTAAGCTGAGACTCTGGCCCTTGGCCCTTCACCCTTCCTTGGGTCTGCCTTGTGCTAGGGGTTTGCCTGGAGATCTGGCCTGTGGCTGGCTGGTGGTTGTCAGCACACCTGCTCTGCTTTCCTTGCTCAGGTACCACTGGGCTATGCTTTTGCCAGTGAGGACACTGTCCCTGTCCCTTATGCCTGTCGTCTTATGACTCTGAGCACAGGGCTTGATTACCGTTCTGGAGCTGCCAGCCCTTCCCAACACTGATCATCCACCTACAGTTATTAATGGAAATATTCCTCCTGACTGCAGAGAACCTTGGAGAAAGGCTTACTTCACCAGGGTTTCCCTTTTGATTTTGATGATTTCTGGAGACATTCCAAAGGAATCTGCATAAATAAAACCCTAGAAGCAGAAGTTTCAACTGCAGTGCAGCTCCCAGGTGCACAGGAGGTAATCTTGAAGCCCTGAAATAGTGGTTTAAACTAGGCATCAAAGCTTTCAATATTTTTTGCCAGACAGCAGGGCACCTAGAAATTCCAAAGCTGGTTTTTCACATGCTCCATGTCTCAGGGTAAACTTCTGGGCTGGCTGATTCCCCTTACAGCTTGGCTTTGCAACAGGCAGCTGTGAAATCTGGCAGCCCTAGGGAACCCCTTTGGCAGGAAGGAACCAGAGCACACTGAAAGCTGATTAAATGCCAGGATCTCAGGGAATGTCACAGTCACCAAATATCCCTGCTTCAGAACAGTCATTTGGGGAAGGAGAAAAAGAAGATGGGAAATTTTTCTGATTCATGGGGAATGGTGGTCCATCTCTGCTTCCAGTAAACCTGAAATACAAAGTACTGGCCGCCTCAGCTCTGTGCTGTGCTGTGTAAAGATCATTTATGTTCTGAGATAATCTGCTAGACTAGAGCAATCCCTTCACATCTGTGGTCCGTTCACCAGCTCCTCAGTCAAGAGAACACAAATTAATATCTGTAGAGAGACACTCTGGTACAACCGTGTAGAGAAGCACGACATCTCTCTGAGATTATCAAAATGAATTACCACGCATTTAAACTTGCCGTTTGTGGGAGGAGAGGAAATCTTGCTTTCATAGTAATGGTTAGAATCCCTGGAAAAAGCACTGTTGCAGTGTTAGCTGCAGTGAAAATATTTTTATTTTGCAACTGGAAAGAATTAAGTATATTTTCCACCTTCCCTTAGGATGATAGCTGCTTATGGAAAGAGAATTTTTTTGAGGAATCAAAGTTAAAATCTTCTGATTGTAGGTCATCTTAGCAGCATTAGTAAAGACTAGGAAAGGTACAAGTAACCTAAAAAGACATATTTATTATACAGCAGATACATCAATTTTGGAAGGTTTTGTTTCAAATTTTGCTGAATTAATTTGTCAAATTAATCAACCTTTGGAAGGAGTCATATATGGATACCATGATTATTTCTGTTCCTCTATTCATCTGCCTCTTCTCATTCAGTACTTGACCACCTCTCAGTTTTGTTTAGTATTCAATACTGAATATTAAATATAATTGTTTCAGAATGTATGAAATTACTTCTTCCTGTTTTTTAATAACAAGCTACCATGATTTATAATGAGTATGTGCAGTTTTATGCAGTTTGAATTCTAACTTATTTTCTGCTGTCTTTGACTAGTCTGATTAGCATTCACTAAGCACGTGTAAATATATTAAAAATTATAAATAAAACAAAACTGGAATTTTCTTTTATGCAGAAATCTTAGCAGTAAGTCCTACAACATATAGACTCTTTAGGGAAAAAAGTAGCCAGGGGATAGGAAAGTGTGGAGATTATTAGCTTCGCAGCTCCCTTCTAATCCAAGGCTCACTGAAGTCAACAGGAGTCTCTCACTTCAGCCTATTTTTTTCTTGTTTGTTTGGGTTGGGGTTTTTTGGGTTTGGTTTTTTTTTTTGTTTGGTTGGGTTGTTTTTTTGCATGTGTCACATATAACTTGCCCTTCCAGGCATGCAGCTATTTCTGCCTTTGAAGGAGAAGAGTAAGTTTGAAAAAGTCTTGGAAGTTCAGACTTTTCAGAAATCTGTAGAAATCGGTTGGTATTCTCTAAAACTGGCTAAGAACCGGATGAATTTTGTGGAGCTGGGCTGTGATATGCTAGCCTTTGGTCAATGCTGAGGGGAAAAAAGAATGCCAGAAAAAAAAGCAAAACAGTAAGAAAGAACTGACATTCATAACTTTGTTGATTTCAACAGAATTTGAATGAGTCTTTGAACCACTACATGGTAACAAGAAAACCACTATTGCTAAAAACCATCGAGATCATTGTTTGCTATATCATTTCCTTGCAAGCTATATTAAATCATCTGATGTGACTGGAGATGGCTCTGTTCAAACAGTCAGCTGTGGTCTGAGTGCAATAGTGCAATTATAATATTGGGATTTATTTGTCCAGGCCATAAATACTTCTTTTTATTATCACAGAGTTACAGTTTAGATATATTACAACCTGAGTTTCCACTTCAGAAGTCTCACACTTTACCATATGATCCAATTTTAAACTTAGATAAGCAGAAAATATAAAAAGCCCTGTGTGCAGTTGCCCACTGTGCTTCCAGAATCACTGTCCTGTCTGTTCCATATCTAACAGCCTCTTATAAAAAGATTCTTCTATTTGCTTATCCTGTACTTTCTTGTTCTTACCTTCAAGCTTTGACCTTTTATTTTTCATTATTTACCTTTGCAAAAAGTCTGTTAGCAGCAGTCTGTTCTTTTCCATTTCAGGCTCTTGCACACTGTGGTCTCACTGAGATTTCTCTTGAAATATAAACGCCAGATTCACAGTGCTGAATATCAACTCCTTCTTGTAACTCTCAAAGTCCTTTTGGTTTCTACGTTATCATACTCTAAGTATTGCACACAATGACTCCTTTCAGATCTGATGTAAGATAGTGCCTGTACTTTCCTGGTGCCCAAATGAGATTCTTAGTTGCTTGGCATCTTTTATGCGGTACTTCTGTAGATAGTAGTAGTATTGCACTGAAGAAAAGCTGGTTTAAAAACTGAAGCTGGAAGAGATCCAGCTTTGAGTTTTCTAATTCAACTACATATTCCCAAGCAGAAATAGACATTCAGGTAGTAAACCTAATTGCTAATTAAGGATCGTCTTCAGTACTTCGCTAACTAGAAGTTTTATGGTTAAATGATGGTTCCAACTTTCTATTTTAGGGACCATTTTCTGCCGTTGTTCCCTGTTCAAAGATACATATCAGCACAAGTCCATAATGATAAGATCCATAAAGATCTTGCCCCTCAAAAAAAGCATCAATTAAACTGTCTTGTTTGTTATCCTGAGAAATTTATAAGCAGTAATTATTCTTGGCTTTGTCTTTTGTCAATTTATGACAGTTCCAATTTCCTAAGTGGGTAATTATGCAACCCTTTAATCTTATACTTCCCTTGGCAAAATGATCTCTCTAGTCTAAGAAACTGCTCTGTGTTCAGAAGACTTCATTTCAGTTGTAATGATATCCTGAAAAAACAGCTCATCTCTCAATAGTTGTTCATCCTTTTCTGACAATGAAGACCCTGTGGATCTTCACCAGTCTGGAGGTCTGGTAGAAATCTAATGTGACGTATAGGACAATGTATCTTAAAATCTATACCGCCACCCTGTATTTGGATGATAAATTCAATTTGTTCTATCTTGCACTTAAGCTTTCAGATTTCAGAATTCTCTTGACTTTTGATGCTGTCAAAATTGTGGTACTTAACTACTTTTGAAGATAAAGATTTTGATAGCTAAGAGGAGCGGATCAAAGACAGGGGAAGGGACTGTTTATGTTAAATGATAATGGCTGGTGTAAAATGAAGTAGAGGTAAAGAATAAACTTAGGCTGGCAACTAGTAGCTATCTAAAGCAGTAACATTCTGAAGCAGTCTTTCAAGTAGGATATTGAGGGACAGGAACCAAACATGTTTTAAACTAAGATCACAGAACATAAGGATCTTTAAAAGGTATGGCCTCACTTTGTGCAGAAAAAAAAAAACCAGAGAGGTCCTGTGAATAAGCTCAGGTATTGTATGATTCTCTGCAGTTGCAGGAGGATGGACTCAGGAAGTATAAAAGATTAATTTGACCATTAGGTGAGGATTTACTCTTTAAGGTAGGATTTAGCTTTTTGAGGTCCAGGGTCCTCTGCTGTCAGATATTGCCCACACAAAGATTCCAGACTCTTTCTCCATATTTGACATCGTAAGGATCCATCTTGTCAAATTAAACCATCACTTCAAGATAGTGCACCATCTCTGCTTTCATATTCTTCCATCTGGATCTAAGGGTGTTTGCTTATGCAAGGAACTGACTCAGTACAATAGGACAATTTGCTACCTAATTATCTGTTACTAGAAGAATTTCATTTCTAGCTGTAAATCTATATATAAATTAGTGCTTTATAGCACTATAATGATTTACATGTAGGTTTTTTCTACCACTGAGAGTTCTACTGGCTTTCTCTATTTTCATATCATGTCTTTGATCTGTGACTCACAACACCCTGGATAGTCCCTTAAACAGTCAATTTTAGGGGGAGAGGGGAGACTTTTCCTCAATAGTACTCCCTCTGGCAGCAGTTTAAAAGGTAATATAGATCATATTTACAGATCAGGAAACAGAATTTCAGCATTTACAGGGATAAATGCCTAAGGAGTCAAACTTCCATATTGAACTAAATGTTTCTTTGAAAATATAAGAATAATATAACTTTCTATGAAAGTCTTCTCATAAACAATGAAATAAAAAGCCCCAAGCCTGATTTGATTGTGCTGTAATATTAAGTCAAAAATACAATTTTGGGTTTTGTTTAATGTAATTGAAATTTGCAGGAAGTGGTTCTGATGTAAGTAAATTTAGGGTATGCAGATTTATGTCCACTAACATAAATTACCCTAATGACACTCACAGATTGCATCTTGAAAACCCTTAGGGGTTTTGACACTCCAGTTACAGGGCTCAACCTTGCTACTTAGAAGTTGATTTCAAGACTCTGTCTAGGCAATTTGCATGCCCCAGCCAATTTCCATTACAGTCAACAATAACAAGGTTGTACACATCTTTTCAGCCTGTTAGAGGGCAAATGCATAAAAATGAGGAAAACAGAATAATGAAAATAGCAAAGGGAGTTTGGAATTAATGTCTTTTTATAAAACCCTTTTTAAACTCAAGTCACCTAGAATAAGAAACCCCAGAGACATATTCATGGATTCACATGTGATTCTCCACTCAGCTGAAATAGATTCCTCTGTTCTAATATAAATTGCATCTCTGAGTTGAGACAATTTTCAAATATGCAGATTCTAAATCTGGCAGGTTTAACTTTTTTTTTTCTTATGGTGGCTGTGATAAGGTCACTCTAACTTACACCTTCAGATGCAAACTGGTCTGTGAGTCACTGCTCAGTAGCCAGTTTAGTATCATCTCAGTACAGTTCCTATCATGCATCAGACATTAAAATCTAGCAATACAGAGTGTCTTTAATGGTGTCTCATACTGATAGAGTGGAAAAAGGACTTGCTCACATACAGAAATTTTTCAGAGCAATTACAGCACATCAGAAGGGCATCATAGGACTGGGGTGATCATTTCAGACTTCAGTTTCCAGCATCCCCAGTGCCTGAACTGAGCCACAAACTCTCTTCAAGACTAGTACAGTCCATTTGCAAAACAGCCTGTGGTCTCTCATCCAGCCATTTCTGTTTTGTATAAAGATGGATTAAGTGGTTTCGAGTGGGATTTTAAAAAGAGCTGTCCATATAATTAGGTCTGCAGAGAATTATGACAGACTTAACAAAGTACTGTAATTGAATTGTGCAAGAACATTTTCCAGACTTCCTACTGTTATTTCCAATTTTAAATAAACTCTAGTTTGGGTATCACTACCACATTCCTTGTTGCCAGATGCTCTGACAACAGGATTTTTCACACGTTTGCCTGGTGGCTTTAGGTGAGGTGTGAAAGCAGTTTCCCCAGACCACATTATATGTCAGTCTGAAACTAAGCAACCTAATTTGTCTTGCTATAACTGAAGTAACAGACTGGCACTTTTCCACCTCTTTCTAGGAGATGTACCACTATGTTTGCCACATCAATGATTCTCCTCTTGACCCACCCTGATGGAAGAGTGCCCTCAATATCCCAGTAGGTCTAAAACCAGAAACTTCTCCTATTCTGTTCTTCTGGTTTCTCCCTCTATACACAGATAAATGAATAAATAAATCTCTGCAGATGACACAAATTAGCTGATCATGCATTATATTGTTTCAGCACTTAAGTGCCATGCTGCTTGCAGAAGACCCAGCCATTTCTCTCATTTGTTTGTGAATAACAACTCATTACTGCTACTGTCTAGCCTGCCTCAGCCTGACGAGGATTTTGTGAGGAGTGGCAGGCAGCTTTGGTGCAGACATTGGTTTTCTCTGAGCTTGAGAACAGGGGCATCAGCCAAGGGGCTTTGCATCCAGCTGTGCTCTCTGCTTCCTCCTTGCTCAGGAGAAGGTGTGTAGTAGATTGCTGTCCATCTTTCTATTTCAACTTGCACCTGCCAAATCTTTCCAGCAGCCAAGAAAAGGGATAGAGTAATGGCTCTGCCAGTTTTTCACTCCTCCCCACGTGCCTGTTTTAGGGAATATATAAGCACCTAATTTGTTGTGCTTTATTTAAGAGCAGCTTAGGCCCAAGATTTGAGCAGTTTGGGATGAAAAG
The DNA here is from genome assembly GCA_009806455.1 of Tetrax tetrax. NCBI lineage: Eukaryota > Metazoa > Chordata > Aves > Otidiformes > Otididae > Tetrax > Tetrax tetrax. The sequence continues at coordinate 132,685 of WHYT01015578.1, read as the reverse complement.
GGAGCTGCTTCTTACTTCCTTGAACAAACAGCTTTCTTGTCACAACTATATCACATATCATAGCCTTAGAGAAGATTTTTCTTAATTATATACCCAGCCTAGGAATGTGCCAGCTTTCTTCTGAGGGAGGTCTTAGAAAAATTAATATTTTTTTCATCTGAGCCCAGAATCTGCTCTCAGTACATCTCAAGTACAAAGCTTGAGGTCTAAATCTTTGACATATGCTGAACACACATATCTGGGAATCAGCCACCACAAACTCAACAGACCAGACTCCTGTGTTTCTTAAGTGGAAATTCCTTATATGAATTTTAAAAAGAGCTAAAAAAATATTCAGTAAAATATTGGGATGCCACCAGCATGAAATCTGTTGTTTTTAAAAAATTAATTAAGCTAAATTGCTTCCTTTTTTCTTCCTCTTCCCCCCTTAGGTAATCTTTCCTGTTAAATTCTTTGGCTTTACAATGAGATTTCCTATTTCATTAGGTGTTTATATCCCCCCTGTTGCTATATGAAAACTTCTTGCAACCAGCAAAGAAAATATTGACTCTGTTCAGGAAGTCTTATCAGACAGACTGAATAGACAAAACTTACTCACCATAACCTGTCCCAGACCACAGTTCATATATGTTGCTATTAGCAGACAGATAGATCTTAACAGAAGTGTAATTTAAGTAAACTCTACAGGATAAGTAATTAATTTACCTTTCATTTGCAATTTTAAGTTGTTTACAAATTCTCATTTTAAATAGGAATTTATTTGTTAAAAAAAAAGGATAAATTTATTTAAATCATTTCCTTAGAAGTCACTATGCAAAGTTAATCATCTCCTGGCTTAAGTAAGCCTTTGGTGATAAGTCTAATTTTTACTGACCTTTCTTCTGAATTGACTGTCTCTGATCTGATTTGTGTTGGTGCAGACTGGGGTATAAACTAAGACTCAAGTATTGCTGTAAACAATTTGTGTTATTTTATTTGCATCTCTTTGCACAATTTTCAGCTCATCTGCAACATTAATTCATTTAGAAAGATAACACATCTCACAAGAACCATTTCCCATGCTGCCTGTTTCTTTATTTGACTCACTAGCAGACACCCATCTTATTCTTCCCAATGTCTGATAATGCCTTTGCCCAAGTGTCATTGCTATCCAGTCTTCTTGGACATCATACAGAAAACTCTGCTGTTTGTAGAAGAGCACTTTCCCTAGTACGTAGAAACCGATGAGAATTCTGATCACCTGCTTCAGTAGATATAAAAAGGTTTCTGGTTGGGATATTTTGCTTTTCTACCACTGCAGAATAAGGAAGCCTGAGGAAGTTATTTAGAGGATATTCTATGAGAAGGGGTTCTGTTTCCTGCTCCTTGTGTATCTTACTCCTGTGAAGGGTAGTGGATGGCCTCCTTATAAATATGCAAATTACCTGACTTCTAAGAAACATTTCTTCTCCCTTGTGCAGAGTGAATGAAAATATGCTACAAGGACAATATTTTCTTTGGTGTAAATATCTATATGTGTGGAGGACTCACAGAAGGAGATAGTTTTTTCTTGCTTGTAACACAGTGGTGTAACACCTTCCCAGCATGAAAATGGTTACATTAGATTTACTCTGTTGTGACTAGCCACATAATTTTAAAACAATTATATTAAGTGCTATGATTTTCTTCACTCTAAGAAATTATTACCAAGGTATTTTATATCCAGGCTATTCTACATAAAAGGTAAACACAATAAAATTTCTTAATAATTACTGAGAAAAAAACTCACATCAGCAATTATAAAATCACAGCAACAAAATAAAACTAGAAGATGCTTGAAAAAATGCTTTGCCTGGGTAAGGCTCCTCCTGTTCAAAGAGCTCTTGTACATGTTCTTTATTTTTTCTAGGGAATTAGCCTGAAGTTTAAGCACCCTTGCACTACACCTCTACTGAACAGACACAACTTGGGCTACACAAGCTCATAGGGCTTTATATGCATTAGGTGTGGTCTATCCAGTCCTCAAATCACTGTAGTTATGCATATACAAACCCTAGAGGTGCTGTGGTTTGAGTCAGGGTTGGGGGTTTTTTTCATTGAATGAACATACTTAGGAGATGAGGCTGCAGTAAAGAGAGGAGGAATCAAGAAGAGTGGATGAACTGAGCTCAGTCATTCATTGTAGCACACTGTGTCTGTATATCAAAGACAAGAATTGAACGTAGTGGAAGATGTTGCTGGAGCCAGTACAAGAGCTCTGGCACCTATCTTGATCAGAACTCCATGGTAGTATATGGAAATAACTCCTTAAAAATGTAGGCAAGCCTTGAAATAGGCCTTAATATTCCCCTCCTCCCCCAATTATTATCCTATTACCACAGTTACATCTTTATTAAATATTTTGTTCATTTTAGGAATATAGAAATAAAAAGGACCATGCTGGTCACTGACTGCCTCCAGGTACCTCACTGTTTCTCATGCCACAAGCCCCAGTGCCTTTGTCTTCTCTCTAGTGATCTCCAGTGCCTCAGAGGCATGGGGAAAAAATCCAGAAAACAAACTGCATTAGTTACCTATTTCTAGAGGTCTGACTTGTGAAACCTGGCATTATCTTTTCTGTTATCTCTCTGATTAACTTAAAGCTAGTGCAAGAGATAGGATTTGCCAGTATATAAACCACATAGCTCTTGGTATCTGTTCCTCAATGCCTTCACACTGGGGGTGGGGTGGGGGATGCAGGACAGGGACAGGGGAACAGATTGTATTCTTAAAATAATATTTTATTTTTCAAAATAAATCTGTGTGAGATTAAAACTTGGTTTACATTCAGATAAATCATTATACTGACAACGTAATTACCAATGGGCTTTTGTATATTGGTTTCACCTTTTCTCACCATGTTATGAATTGAAAATACAACCTCGTGCATTTTAAACAGCAGTTTGTCCTTCAGAGAATGGGGAGAACATGCAGCTATATGCAGCCTGGTGGGAAAGTCTGCACAGCATATATGATCTGACAGCTGTTCCTGTGAGAAAATGGATCCAAAATAAGACACAAAAAATGAGGGAAAATTGCCTTTGAAGGCCTGACCCAAAAGTTCTCATTCAGTGGCACGGGGTTAGGTCTTTATCTGCAAGAAGCTATTTTAGTCTGGCTCAGGAAGACTGCCAGGAGGCTGGAAGACTCAGGAAGGGGTTTTCATGCCCAACCTGCCGCAGCCCTGCATGAGGTTCAGCGCTATCAGAAGGCTGTAAATAGAAACTGGTACAGTTAGTACTGCGGTAGGCACCTTCCCTAGTGTGGAACTCCCACTGAAATGAATGCACATTCCCATCTGGAGCAAGATTGGGGTTAAGCCGCATTTCAAGGAAAGCAATTTATGCTTCATCAATTCATCTTACGTGATGGAGAATTAAAAAGCAATATTAAGAAACACACATTACTTGTTCATTTACTTCTGTAATTTTGCTCCATGGTCAAAGGAAACAGCCTGTGGCTCTCCATTTTATTCCTCACTAGAGTCATATTCTGATTCTGTAATACTAACAGAAAGCTTCAGTGTTTAAGTTTCAAATGCTGTAACAGTGCCAGCTACAGCTCATGTTCAGGTTTTTCAAGTTTGGTATTTTTAAAAGACTTTTTCTATCTTCATTATTTTTTTTTTTTTTTGCTTAAGGAGAAAAAAAAGGCTAAAAAAAATGTTCAGTCTCAAAGTCTATGATCTCTCCCCTATTCCCTGGAGAGTGAGCAAGTGACTGCGCAGGGCTTAGTCCCGAGTTGGGACTAAATTATGACATATGGTTTCTCTTATGAGCATCAACTGATAAAGAACAGCATATGTTGCAAGTGAAATAATAGTAAAATGACCACTGACATTTTTAAATTTCACATCTTTACAACATTCTCCTTTGAAATTATCTGATCACATACCAGAAAGCTTGTTTCTCTCCCTGTCCACCCTGTGTGACATGATTCTCTAATAACACGTTTTTCCAAAAGTCTTCCCAGCAGCTGGTAGATAATTTTAGGCAACCTTAAAGCCATTGGATAAATACTATAGACATATGAGTCCAATCCAGTAAAGGCCAAAGTGATACTGGTATGGAGAATTACTTCAGACAGTAAAGAAATTGGTTCACACAAGATTCCCACTCCAGCAAGTAATTAAATATTGAGAAGATGCTCTTCAGAAGCCAAGAAAAAAAAAACGTTTCACATTTCATAGGAGAAAAGGCTAGTAATTTCCCAGGAGGATGAATGTTGCTATTCCTAAGGCCATGGGCATACAATGTGTACTGTATGAGAGCAAAGTGGAAGGCAGGCAGCAGAGAATCATACTGGGATCTTGTTCTCTAACATATAAGGCACACAGTGCTTTCAAGGAGCCACAGGCAAAAGCTGTGCCCTTCCTTAGAGGTAAAATTGCCAGTAGAGCAAAAACCACCCGGTTCTTTTCCAGTGTACAATCAGGTGAAACAGCACAGGGTTCCATCTCTTCAATTCACACAATGGCAAACAAATCTGTTTTGCACTCGCCTTTTATGTGTGGATATAGAGTCATTCTGTAGCAACTTCTGTTTTCACCAAGTTAATTGCTTTGGCATACCTAATTTTGATTCATTTTTCTTTAAATATGGTAATATTTTCTTCCTCACAACCGGCATTGAGCTGATGTGAGAGTGAGCTGACTGCCTCCTTGGGCGTCTCAGAGGTGAGCAAACGAAGGCAGTTCGGCAGAGTCTTTATCTGTATCACTGAGACAAACGGATAGCTGGCTGTCATCTTCTCTTTGTATGTGAGAAAGAAATACATTTTATAGTTGCAGGATGTTTCACACCTTACCAAGGCAGAGACAAATGAATCTCGATTTTACTGGCTTCCAGAACTCCATGGCTGTGCCCTTCACTATCACATCCTGCATACTCTGTCTGTGCTACGGACAAGTATCAGCCTGAAGGAAAATGTCTCCATCTTAGAGTCTGCCAAACTGCAGTAACTTCAGTCTCCTCCTAGGCACAGTGCCCAGAGGAAACTGTATGGGAATCCACGGTAGAGGATGAGAGAAACTACAGACTGGATAAGGAGAACATAACTGAATTTCTGTGACTTCCTCTTCTCCTGTGAAGCAGGATAGTTTGAGGAACAGCCACTCTCCGAAGGGGTTCCCATGTATTAGCTAATGATTCACTGCTCAGAGACAAGGAGATTTAAATGGCATTTCCCCTGCCAGTGCAAACGTTCTCCAGGGAATAAATGCTTGTTGCTGCTTGCCAAGCCTCTGCAGGACCTACCCAGTGAGGAGTGAGGGCATAGAGACCAAACTCACGGGCAGCCTGACACAGCTCCCCCGGGATCTTCATGGAACTGACACAGCTCCCCACATTCCCTCATCAGAGTTTTCTAAAGAAGAATCAAGGTGAACAGGGCTCCAGGAGACAAAGGCATAGAGCCCAGTCCAGTTTTGCTTTTATTGATATCAGTGAGGAAATTTCCATTGATGTCACTGAAGTCAGGACTGGGTTTGTATTTTTAACTAAGAAAGTTCAGTGAGGCTTCTTTGTCATTTCCCAGGGAGGTCAGGTCACTGTCTTGCTCATTTGGCTTCAATACCTTTATTCTAAAATTTAGTTTGGCCTTATGTACTGAAAGGGCATTAATGGTAGAACTGACTGATGATTCCTTTTCTGGTTTTGGAGACGTTTTCTCCAAGAGATGAACCAAACCATTAAACCACTTTATAATGAGAATCTTTTGTTCCAATCTTATCAGTGTGTCTGTACAAAATCTCTTAAATCCCTAATCAGTAAAGGCTTGGGTGGGGGAAGGGTTCAGAGCAATAAAAAGATCCTTAAACACTGCTGATATTCTTACAGTAACAAAGTATCTCTTGCATTTTGGTAGTGTTTGCAATCATTTGGGTTTTGCAATGAGCAGCTTGTCTTGCTGAAAATAAGGCATCCTCATTTAATGACAAATTCTCTTGAAATTATTTTCTCAAATATTTTGCCCTTTACAAACTGACAAAATGTTGATAATTCATGTTTCGCTGCTGATCCTGAAGGGCAACTAACATCCAAGGGTGCTCCTGCTGATTTCTCATAGTTTGCCCTCCAAGCATACATTTTTCATCTTTGAAATCTGAATGCATTTATACCGTGCCTTTTATGTAGTTAGACAGCAGAACATGTTTCACAGAAATAAGTTAGCACTATTTATTGAGTCTCTGGGACTATTTACTAAGACTTCTATGAGAACTGAACTACTCAGCTACAGAGGAAAAGCACTTTAGGATTAGAGTGCTGAGTCCCAACCTTTCGCATGCTCAGTAACTACAAGAAAACTTTATAAGCTTCATGCATGATACACAGTACTTTGCAGCACATGCCTAATCCTGGATGTAAATTTGTAATACCATTTTATAATGCACTCTGTTTTATAGTAAGTTTTTTATATAAGTTTTTATTCCTGTTTCATAATGCACATTCACATTCTCACAAGTGGTTACTCTGATGAAAACATGCTACACAACTAAGGGATCAATTATCAAACAGTCAAAAAAATTACACAGACTGAGTCCATAATCCCACAGGCAACCAGCAGCAGGGATGATGCGTGTAGTTCAAAGTGTCCTACTTTCCTGGTCTACTGCATTTTTTCTGTAAAATATCGTTCAAGGAAATAGGAAAATTCATGAGCAAGAGTCCCAAATATGATACTTTAGCCTCATCTATAACTTTTCCGACAATTACTGGTTGGCACTGGTTTGAATATAAACGCTGCATTACACATTAAGTGTTCATTTCCTCCCTGGTACACACAGTTGGGCACGGAGATTGTGGAAGTCATTAACCCTCTGATTTATGCGTATCTCAGCCAAGAGAAATGTCTTTGCTGACACTTGTGAGTAGACGTGCAGCAGTAAGATCCTGATCCATACTAAATGACATGGTTTTTGCAAGGTAGCCCCTATCCAGAATTAGCCAGACTCCTGCCACACTCGGCCCCTTTGGCTTTGACTAGATTGAGGTGGGTTTTGTTGTTGTTTTTCTCATTTGTCTTGTGTTTTTAGGAGAGGTTGGACTTCATAGTATACAAAGTATTGTCAAGAGACAACTATGTTCAGAACCATGGGACAAGTTAGGGAGTAAATCAGCAGCCACTTTTTGTTGAGAAACCTTGGACACACATAGCCCATAGCTAGATAGAAAAGTGAAGGAAGGGCCAAACTCATGAAATATAATAGGGAGACTATGGCAGCAAGGGTAGCCCATTAACTGATGTTAGTTCTGTCACGAGATAGGGAGGTCTGTTTCTATGGGGATCTGTGCTACAGATGCTGTGGACTTGGGAGACCAACATGAAGTAGCACCTGGAAGAAGCTGTTCTAAGAGTCACAGTTCCTCCCGTTGTTGATCAATATTTTAGCAGGAGGAATGCACTCTGAGGCACTAAAATATTTCCAGTTCTCCCTTTTCCTTCTTTATCTCAGCAGCTGCCTGGAGTGCACAGCTGTGGGACAAGGAAATAGAAACATGAGACAATGCGTAGATAGTATAAACTGAATTAGTCTCTCTCTGTAAATCATTCTCCTGGCTCTTTGTGAAGTAAACTAAAGCCAAGATACACCCTTCCTGTGTAACTTACAGGTGATGCAGGAATGACCTGGTGGAGATTATTAAGTGGCAGGTTCTGTATTTAAGAAATATTTTGCAGAAGGAGAAGGATCAGGATGTACTATGTGTAAAAGCGGATACGCAATGAAAAGGCAGATAAATTGTATGTGTATACTCCTAGCCAAAATCACCAGTGACTTGTAGAAACACTAAGCTGGGTAGGAGAATTTTAGAGCCATCTGACTGCCATTGAAGCAGGTGAGTTTTACAACTGTTTTGTAGAAAAAAAGCCTCAATCCTTTCTAGAAATCCTTTCTGATTTTCAGTATGGAGTTCTGTCTTGGTTTCACAGACCAGATACAGGCTGCTTTTCCTCTTGAACCAAAATATAAATATATTAACATTAATAATTATGAACAAGAAAAAAAATCTAGAACTGGCATCCTTTGAATCAGTTGTCTTTGTTGATTACAGCATTTTGTCAAATATTTTCTAAAAAGGTGTGGAGTTCACTATTATTGTTTTATTTGAATTTCTTGGGCACTCTCTCTTCAAAATTTTTACACAGCGTTTTTTTTTTTTTTAAAACGGAGACATGGAGAGAATATTAATTACATTCTCTATTTGAAGTCTTCAGACCTTCCTAAAGCCAGCAGATTTGCTGCTTCTATAAAAAGAAATGTAATTATGTATATCCCTCAGTTAACTTCTTTCCCACCTATCTTAATAGATGGTCTGAATAAGCCTAATCTGTTTTGCCTGTTTTATTGCCTGTAATAGATACAATTAACAATTTAGGGGAATTTACAGTAACACAAGGGCACCACTGTGAAAGAACACAGCAGTGGTAGTTGGGGTATATAAATTTTGTTTGTGCTTGTGAAACACGTTTTTTTTCTTTTTTTTTCTTTTTTTTCCCCTTTTAAAATCAAAGTGGAGACACGATAAGTTTTTATGCAAAGCACTGAAGTGCATTTGTGGATGTCTGTGCAATAAGTGGGGTTTTATGGAACGTTCCAGATAGATACAAGCCATCCACCTTCCTGTGATGCCAAGAAATGCAAATACAAAATACTAAATAGTGCATGTTTTCAGTGTTTGAACCACTCTCAGAGCTCAGCAGCAGAGCAAATAAATACATACAAAAGTCTCTTTCTGGCTAGCAAGCTTAGAAGGGTTTCCAAGATAAACTAACTAAATACGGTGAAATAAGCTTTCACATGTGTCAGCCCAGGATCTCTGTGAACCTAGGAATAGTACTATCTTTTTGCTGTTGGAACAAATCAGAGCGATCTCAGAACTCGATAAAAATCACCCCACTGGTGCTGTTCTGGAGTGCGCTGCCATCTCACAGTACCTTGCCTGGATATAATCTCTGATAAAATATTCACAGCATGAAGGGAGAGTAAGTAAAGCTGGCTACAAAGGCTTCATGCGACTACTGAGTGTTGGGAATCTCCAGCTTCGTCTTCACTGCTGGCCTGTAACATGGGCTCTTTCCCCTCATCTCCACTTTATATTAAAAAATAGTTGAAAAGGTGGATGTCTGCAATATAGGAGTGTGACAGCTTACCTCCAATGCTGAGTGACCATTCAAATGAAAACAATCAGCAAATTTAATGGTGCACTAAATTACATCAAAACACAACCTTTGCAGTTTTCTGGCATTTCTGCTTCCTTATACTGACTGAAGCTGGGGCATTCACCATGAATTTTGCATTTAGTTCCAGACCTAACAGAAACGGAAAGAGGAAGGAAAAGATCAGCAGAAATGTATCTGAAACATGCAATGTTCAAAGGGATGGTGAAAAACTGCTTTGTTTCTTTGTGGCTATTTCCCTGATGTGGCATGCAGTTATTTAATCAGGGCGTTTATAAGACCCTGCTGACAGCAAAACAGATGACTCTAAATGAAGCTGTGCACTTGGTAATGAGGACTGACCAAAATGTTTGAGTGCTCTGCTTCAGAGCAGACTCCCCAAGACTATATTGTAAAGATAATTTACTGAGAAGGCTGCACCCACATTATTATTATACAAGCCTGATAATTTATATATAAGCCTGTGTTTTACAAGCACACCCTAGAAAATACAGGAGTTGCTTTGTACATGGTAAATGGTTATTTTTAGTGTTCTCTGCTTTGAAATTCCCTCCTGTATGTGAAGAGAAAGGCTTCAGTGTCTTGTTAAAGAGACACCTTTAAACAACCTGCTTTGTATTTTTCATGCAAACCCACTGGAGATCATTACACCCTCAAGCTGTAGGGCATCAGATCCTCAGCTACTGTGAACCATCTTAACTCCATTGATAATCTGGCTGAGAGAGGCCATTGTAGAATAGAAATGTGCACGATGTTGAAATAACTTATCTTTGCTTATAACCGATAACCAGCAATGTTTTCTGTACCACAGATAGAGAAGTTAGCACAGAGTTCCCTTTCCATGTAACAAATTACATAGAAACTACCTAAATTCCATGGCATTCTTTCTGTAATGGATGTACAGGATGTATATCCCCTTGTGATGTGACTACATTCACATCACCAGGCACTGACCAGAAAATGGCACTTCATCGAGCAGTGTGTTGTACAGATACATAAGTTTTATCTCCAAAGAGATCCTGATTTAAGACACGACAAATCATCAGAGTAAAAAAGGGCAAATGCATATCAGTAGAAGCTTCTGCTTTTGTTAATAGTATTACTTAGCATTTCATACTTAAAACAATATGCAAATATCAAAGGCTAATTATTGACATTAGTAAAAAAGGCGATGATGCTTTTTAAGCTTCTTACCAGACCTTCTGGAGACTATTGCCATTGTGTCATGCAATTTAGGACCTATACTGTAAGGGAGTATTAAAGTAAATAGCAAGACCTATTTATTTTTAATCAATGCAAAAGTATGACCAGAAGTCAGCGTTAGTATTAAAATAGGAAAGATACGCAGGGATCATCTAAAACAGCTAACATAAGTAGCATTTTCCACAGTATTTTAAGAAAGTTGAAGCCTATGAGCAAAGAAAACAGATCAATTATTCAAATAGCAAAGTCTTATTGTATTAACTTTCTACTTTTCAAAGAACAGACCATGCCCTCTATATTACTTCCTATTCTATACCCAAATTGCTATACACAGAGAGATATTCTCATTCAATTCAATCTAGCGTGTAGAAGAGTAGCTCAGCAGCAGAGCCAGGGTGCAGACACCTGGATGCTTGGTTCAGTCTTGCCAACAGCCCATTCTGATACCTGGTCAAGCTGTGATTTGGGTGGATGCTCAATACTGGGCACATATTTTCGAGCATATCAGGTCTCCCACTCAGCCTCTGCATTGCCTTCTGCCAAACAGATGATGTTCTGTCCAAAGCTTGCAAGACATAACCCTTCTGTCACCTCAGGCTACCAGTTATTATTATTACAAGTGCTGCACTGCACTCAGCTCTTGAGCTCTGGAACAAAACCAGACATATTTACAAGAATAAGAAAAGCACATGTCTGTATCATGCCAGAGAACCTGCAAAACTGTTGCATGTGTCTGAGTCAATCAACTCAGTCAACGGTGATTTCAGCCTTCAATTCCATTTTAGAAAGTGTGGAGTTACTCAGTCCTGAACCTACGCCAGGCACTGCAACAAAACCAACACTGCAACTGAAGCATCAGAGTGGGAGAGTTACACCCCTGTCATGAGCATATGGTAGACGATAACACATGCCTGAAAAACTGAAGCCAGAGGTGAAGTATGACTCCAGAGCACAGCAGTATCTGAGAAGTCTAAACATAGCAGAAGTGCTGGCTAAAATCCACTGCCATGATGCTGCAAAGCCACGGGATGTTAAAGGACGTCCAGGTGAGACTTCACAATGCACATCAGAAGATGGATGGATCAACAACACCAGTACCAGCCAAGATGAAGATGTCACAACAGATACATGCAAAGCTTTTTTTTTTTTTCTTTACCAGTAGCCTAATCAAACACTTGATGAAACTTAGAAAACATGTTTCTTTATACTAGTACAGAGGGGTTTTTTTGTGACAGTCTTTTCAAGCTTTCTTGCCTCAGTGGTTACTTGGAAAATAAGAAGGGGTTTACAGTTTTACGATGTTGTAAAGAAGACAGTTCTGCCAATAAAAGAATAACAACTGGTACCTTAGAGAAGACAAGGTCTTGCCAGCTGGAATTGGCAGCTGCGTATCTTTTCAACTACTCTTTCCATTGGCATTTTGGAAAGGTTATGTCCATTGCTGCTTTCTGGAAAATTACGATTTCAAGAGAGCTCTTCCACCGCAGGGCATTTGTTGAGCTCATAAACACAGTGCAACCACGGAACGAGTGAACCAAGCGCTGCGTTCCTGTACCCTCTGCCCGGGGTAACAGGAGGGAATAACGTGGTTGTCATCTGTGCCTTTCAAACGTGAAGCACCTTAAAGACCACCCATATTTATGCAAAGCCACCTATTAAATCCCACCTAAGAAACAACAAGGGAGAGCTAACGTCCCGGTCACTCTCCCTCATCACCCTCTTATCGCTTCACTTCGCGGAGCGAGCGAGCAGCCCGATTCGCCAGGCAACGCCGAAGCGTCCGGAGCTGCCCCGGCGCGGCTCCCACCCCTGCCTCCTAGTCCCTCGCCAGGGAAAAAGCTCTTTGTCCCCGACAAAGGGGGAAAGGGGCGAAATGCTCACACAAATCTTCCTCTTCCAGAAGCCTTCGCCCTGCTAACAGGAGCCCCCGGCGGGCGCTGGCCGCGGGGCCGGGAGAACCGCACTGCCCCGCACGGCCGTGGCCAGCCGGACCGGCGCCCCCCACTCACTTCTCCCCAGCGCCTCCGCCTTCCACTCCGTCTCCTCCACCGCCCCGTAGCGCCTCATCGGTCTCTCGGTCTCCGCGCTGGCCGAGATGGACCTCCTCAGCTCCATGGCCGGGCCGCGCGGCTCTGCAGCTCACTCCATACCAGCGGGGATACGGCCGAGACGCCGCGGAGATCACCGCTCCCCTGCGCGGAACGGCGGCCCGCGGGCAGGGGGCGGGGGAAGGGGCGCTGCGCACATGCTCAGTGCGGGGCTAGGCGGGGGGAGAAGGGAAACAATGCGAGCCGGACCCGCCCCGCGGGGGCCCTCGCACCGAACAGGCTGCACGCACGTCGGGTTGGTTCCCTCCCATTTGGGTGGGCGAGCAGGGTGACCCCCGCGACACTGCTGCCGGGCAACTCGGGGCCCCTGGCCGGCGGGTTGTGCCGCTGCCCGACCCACACGTGCGGTGCGCGCTGCGGGACGGGCACAGCCGAAGCGAGCTGGGCAAGCGAGGGTTAGCAAACCCGCTCATTGCCGGGGCGCGGGAGGAGGGTCCTTCCTGTGGCCAGTGCAGCACTGAGCACGTCTTCAGGCCTGAGCAGCTGGGGAATGATGGTAAAATCCACAGCCACTCGTGGCTTTTGCAGCCTGACACACCTCAGGCTGCTGTGCACACAGCCTTTGGCTTTCCTGAAAGTCCTGCACTGAATAGAACAGTGAGAACACTCATTCCAGCATCATGTTGCCAAAAGCCAGAGGACTGCACCCAAACAAATGATGGGCTTTTGCATTTCTCATAACTGTATGTATTTTTCATAAGCTGCTTATGCAGCCTGCTGGGATTAGAAGAGAAGGAAATGACTATGCAGACAGCACAAGTGTGTTGATAATTATTGTTGTTATTAATTTTTTCTTTTATTGTAGGTGAGGTTACATGGATAAAATCCCTAAATGGCATTTTACAGTTGGAGAGTACCTTTCCTAGGGAAATCTCGTTGCGCTTTGCTGTGTGTGGTATCGTTTCTGATGTAAAGACAACGAAGCAGGAGTTAGGCAGGTTGTTCAGTGCCCCACAGCAAAACAGGGTTTTAGCACTCCTTGCTCAGTTTATGAAGAGTCCAGGGGTACTGGTAATGCTGAACACGTACTGGGTGCATGAAAGCTTGCTTGTTTGTCACTTACCTTTGCCTACAAACTTTGTTTTGCCCTTCAATCAACACTTCAGAAATACTACCTCTATATTCAGTGATGTACTTACTAACTGGACTGATGCAATGGCTGGTATACTCATGAACAATTTTGTTTGGGGAGTGCTTCACATGTTGGAGGAGAGAAAACCTCCGCATTGGTTTTAAAATTGTAACACTGAAAATCTCTGTTATAATTTCTCTGCTTTTTTCTGAGAACTGGAATTAGCTAACAAATTAAAATGAGTTGGACAATGTTTTAGGAGGTCTTCAGGGCACTCTGATTTTTCTGTTATCTGTGTTCCTCAGGGGTATGCCATGAATTGAGCACCAGACATGCTGGAAGAACTCTTGTTGACTTTGCGATGCTTCATCCTTGCTGGTTTTGGCCTTTAGAGAAGGAGCCCAAACAGAGCTGTGAGTCAAGCAGAAAAGCTGGTGGCAGCCCTCTGCACAGCTGATTTTGGGTGGCAGTGCAGCTGCCTGCTGGGGTGGGCTGGACTGACTCACTTGTAGAAGTGAGAAACACAAGTGTGGGAGGAACATAAGAGGCCATCTGGGATCTGGATGAGAGATGGACTGAGGGAAACAGGCTGATTAGGGAGAAGGGCCAATTTTTGGTGGATCTTGAGGACTATTGAGCTTCAATCCATCCCTTCAAGTTTTTTAGGTAATGATAATCCAAGTGCATTGTTTAGGAGATGGAGGAGTGGTCCTAGAAATTGTTGAATATTTAAAGCTGTGTATTTGTTAGGATGGGAGAAAAGTTCCCACTAGCTAGAAACTTGGATGCACGGAGTTTACTTACATAAAGCAAAGAATATGTAAGGTGATTTATTGTAACTAGGAAGTTTTCACCTGCCCATTTTGAAAAAGTCATAAAATCCAGTAAGGGCCCAGTCCTGCAGACAGTTAAACGTAAGAACAGGTATGTGGCAGCCAACCCACTGAGTTCATTTGCACAAAAGGTTTTGCAAGACTAGGGCCTAAGTATGTACCAATTATTTTGCTAATGTTCTATTGTGACTTTGGAGCACTGTCACTGCTGCATTTGGAAGTAGAATTAAATTTCTCCCCTACTGATGATGCCCTTCAGTGCACCTCAGCAATATACATGCATTTCTTTACTCACAAAGGTTGGGTTTCTTCTGATGAAACCACTATTAAGGAAGAAAATATAAGAATTCAGGTCTCCTCTCACTGCTCATAAGATAATGCCCGGTAGAAAAACAGAGATGTACTTCGCACTTGCGGTCATTTCCCCTGACTTCTTTCATTCCCATTTCTCAATTAAGTCCTGCCATCAGGAGCTATAGCTGGGCAGCAGCAGTTGGCAATCCACTCTCTTGCTCTTTGGCCTCCATTAGACATCAGTGATGCCCCGTGGCAGACACGACACTATATATAACAAGCACGCTTTACTCAGCAAAAATCTCTAATGGCAGTATGGCTTGTAAATCTGCTGGGGAAAAACGGTCTTTGCTTTCATGGAGCTTCCTAAGCATCTTAGATATCTCAGCTTGAAATGCTCAGAGCTCTCTTGCCTTGATGAGAACATCTATTGTACCAAAAGGGTTTTCTAAAGCTGCTTAGTGGGTGTAGAGCAGGCTGCAAGTGAATGTAAAAGTTAGGGTCATTGTTCTTTGTCAGATAGTATAGTCATTCTAATATAAAAATAACAGAAAGTGTTAAAATTCTGCCTAGGTTTTTCATTGATTTATCATTATAATGAAAATCTGCAACTCAGCTGATGAAACAAAATTAAATTAAGTGGGTTATGCACAGTTATTCCACTTTGTATGCATAAATACCCAGATCCATAACTAGAAGGGACAGAAGGGGCACTGTGCTCCTGTAAGTTGACTGCTTGCGTAACAGAGGTTGTGGGACTCCTACAGATCTGTCCCACAATATTTTTTAAAACACCAAGTCTTGTTTTAGAACATTTCTGTGTTGGAGGAGTTACCGTAATTCCTTAATATTTGATGTCATGGTTAATCTTATCTCCCGTGAAGATACCTCCTCTGGAATCTTCCTCCCTCTTCTTAGGGCTCTCTGTAGTTCCAGATCCTTAGAATTCCCCCAGCTATTCCTGGTGCCCTGTGCAACCTCTGACCCTGCATCCCACAAGCTGTTTCAGGATGCACAGGAGCCTAGGGCGGTGTCAGCCTCCACATGTTCAGACTACTCTGCTGCAGCCTCTCTGCTACCTCCAGATCTCACTTGCCAGGCATATGCTGGAGTCAGAAGCCAAAGCATGTCCTTATTATATTGTTCCCTTTTCTATGAACCCTAGCTCATGTTTAGTTAGTGCCCTTTTAATACTTATTTCTTTACTTAAAATTACAGCTTTTCCATATGTTAAGCATTCCTTTAAAATGTTTTTTTTAGGCTAAAGTAACTTCATAAATAATTCACAATAGTTGCAGTAAAGTAACTAGGATGTTGGTCCTTTTCCACAGCTACCCTACATCTCTGTCAGAAAAGTGCATCTATAGCTTAAAAGCAGTGTGTATTGCAGGCACGCAGGGCATTCTAATGAGCTTGTTAAAAGGTGAATGAGATGCCTTGAGTTTAATGTAATTAATCTAAGGTATGACAGTGATACAAATATTTGAGTGTTCATAAGTATTTCTACCTGAACACCTATTAAACGTCATCTTATTCTGATTTTTTAAGAAATTTTTTGTAATGATTCCATGCGAAATACTGTATTAATGTAGTGCTGTTTTCTATGTGTTATTAACTGTTTCATCAAACATACACCCAGAGAAAAATTGATTATATATCCAACTTACTGTTTCTCCAAAACTGAATTTCTAGTAGAGCTATGGAAGAAAAAGACGAGCATTTAATGGCAAATTTTAGTGAATGGTGTGCCACCAATTGTGTGATAGATATGACAAGCTTCACAGGGTCTGGATTGAACTATACTGAAGTACTTTGTGTGGGAAATTTTCTATTTTTTTAAATCTCTGCATATTGCTGCTTATTATTTGAATTGTGTGCAACAAATATTAACTGGCAGCACTGGAGGTACAGCATCTGACTGCCTGTCTCTTAGGCACATTCAGATATCTATCCTGTGAAGTTGAGTCTGATCTAGAAAATATTTAGATAACTCTGAGGAGGAGGAGTACTTAATTGCTTTTCTATCTCAAATAAAGACAAGCCTTGCAGGACTGAGCTCCCAAAACACAGTTGAGGCTGGACATAGCTGGTTAAGCATTTGGCCAGTTTAAAATACGTTTCAGGTGAAACAGAACTGATACATCAATGGCCTATGCTCAGCTATGCCAAGTTTTTAAGTGTCTGAGTTCAACAATCATGTCTGTACCTGTACTGAGCCTATTTGCAAACGTTCCTGGGAGGTGAGTAATGGAGACTACTAAAGCTGGCACAGTACTTTCCACTTATTTAGATTTATCTCAGCTATTTTCATTATAGAAGGTCAGTAAACACAACACAAATTCAGGAGATACGGTAGCAGAAGAGACAGGGCATATATGTCTGGTAGAAAGAATGGAAAAAATCTGCTGTAGTTGTGACCATAACACAGAATTCAGAAACATACTTCTCTAAACTCTTTTCTTTCCCATTTTATTTTTGTCTTAGTAAACTCCTTCTACATTCACTCTCCTTTTAAGGTACAAATTTTACAGAAAAAGCTGTTATAGCATCTGTCAGATATGTTACTAATACCACGGGTAGTGAAGTCGTCCATGTAAGAGTCTTATTTTTGGCACTTGGAGCCAATTCCAGTGCTATAACTGGACTGATTGTTGCACAGGTGAGTCATTATTATGCAGGTGGCTTTGGTATCGGTGACAAGTGGCCATGGCTACATAGGAAAACAGACATTTGAATTCAGTAAATTTACATGTTGAGATAAATTGAACTGGGCCATTTTAGGAGACTTGGAAACACGGCGGACAATAAATAATAATTCAGTGTGTATGTGGGCATGTCCATTTTAAAGTAATAAACATACTGTATAAAACTTGCAAACACAGCAGCATGCATCACCAAGCACAGCTCTCTTAGGGCCAGAGCCTTTCCTTATTTCACTTAGTCCAAAATGTAAAGGTGACTTTCTGTAAGCCTCCATTTCACCTACACAAGTTTGAATCTTACACAGAGAGCTCAAAACTGCTTACAAGCTGTGAGGCACACAAAAAGACTATGTCAGCATCTTGCTGTTCCATGTTCCTATGCAGTGTACGTGTTCCACTGCCCTTGCATCTTAAGAGGCATGCCCATCACTTACGTGGAGCACATTGCTACCTCCTTCACTGGAACTGGAAGCTGTAATATCACAGCCCTGAATTCTGAAAGGGTTTCTTTATGACTTGAATTTCTCTCTAAAGCTGGCCTTCAGTGATAGAGAACCCGTATTACATCATTGTTTTTTCAACTTGCGCCCCAAAACAGTAAGCAAAACACTGTATAGGTAATTGCCATATCGTATCAGGTGTCATTACTGCAAACACACAATGATTCATTAGTGCATGCCGACCATTCTGAGCTACATGTTGAACTAATGCGAAATCCTTCAGTGTCACCGGCGCATCATGACAAATCAGCTGCAGCTTCTGGTCTTGTTATATTTTGGATGTAAAAGTATGTGATGCGTGAAATGGAAGTGACTGAACAGTTACTTAGTAGATACGTAAAGGTGTTTTTACCTCACAGACAGACATAAGCAATGGTAAGATAAGAATACCACAGGGAGCCAGGCTTTGAGAGGTAGATTTTTCGAGGCCAGCATAGAACAAGAGAAAGGAAAAGACTAGAGGTGAGAAAGTAAGAACTCATCAAAAGCTTGTTTGTTTTTTCTTTTTCTAAATATTCATGCAATGAGAGGAAGGCTATTTTCCTGAAAAATCAAGGAAGTGATAGTGTGAGGGTTTATTCTTATGTACGCACACACCAAGTGCATATCTTTCTTATAGTGAGACACTTACTTATATACTGATTCCAGGCAAGAATGTTGTAACTTAATTTACCCTGCCACCAAACTCTACCCTATAAAAGGACACACAATTCAGAACAAAGCTGACACTTCCTCCACAAATAAAGGATCTCATGTGGTGTAGAACTTTGTGTGCAGGGTTTATGACTCCATATGGGCCAGACGCTGTACTTATCACAGCCATCTGAGTGCTTATGCATTTTACTTCTGTTGTAACTGGATAAAGTACAGTAACAAAATTGGGAACAGCATATTCCCACTTCCTGTATCTCTGGTGACTGAACTACCTACTAGGCTATATATTCATGCTCCCTCTTGGTCTCTCTTTTACTTAATCCGTCTTGACAGTGTAAAATGGAGAAGAGTGGCTGCATCAATATCCCATATTTAATGTCTTCTCCTGGCAGAGGGGAGCAGTTGCATAGGTGTCCCACATTACATCGCTTTCAAAAACCGTAAGTGTGCACACAGACTCTGACCTGCTGTCCGTTTCCCCCTGTTGTTTTACAGCCCCACTTCACAACCGGTTTTCTCTGAACGCAGCAAACAAAAAGGCCCATTCTTCAGTTTCTGGAGTTCTGTCATGTACCCACTGCTGCACCAGAGCTGTCCGTCTCAACGTCTTTTCTGAACATACTCCACACCTCATTAGTCTTTTCTGGTGCTGAGACCTCTCAACACAAAAAACTGTAATTGTTACTGGTGATGCATAGAGGGGAATGATGCATTTTATTATACTCTTTGCAATGAAGTCTGGTTTTCTTTCTGGGTACATGATGCAAGCCTGCATTACCACTAAATTAATAAATTGAAAAAAAAAAGGTAAGGCAGTATTTGTTAGGGTGGGTGATGTTGAAGAGTATGTGCAAATATGCAACACTGATACAGATATGTAATCTGCATTCTTCATTCTTGTTTAAAATAGATTACAGTAACTTTGGTCATTGTGGACTGGCAATTGAATGTGAATTCTCTGCAAATTTGAAATTAAGGGAGCACATACAGTCTTTGGCTCCTCAAGCACAGGAATATTAAGCAGAAGTAGGGAAAAAAAGGTCTATGTGAGACATACGTGAAATCGTCTCTAGGATTAATCTTTACAGCATTACTGTCCACATTTCAAATTAGAGGTTGCATGCCAAAAAAGGGTTCACAAAAGATCTTGAAGGGTGATTTAGCAAAGGGCTAACAGATCTAAAGCTACTGTAGTTTATCCAAGGAGTAAACAAAACCTTTGTAACAGTTTACCACTAAATGCATAGAGAAGGCTTTGCCTCCTGTAGCAACTCTTTAAATCTTGTCAGAAAGGGAATAACAATATCTTATTAGAATGTTAGGGCTAGATTGATTTAGGTAGGTGATAAAATTTCATTAAAATAGATAAATAATTTATTAAGGTCTTCTGTTATTTGAAGTCTTTGGATACCTTTCTAGAAGATGGCGTGAGACTTGACACCACTGGTTTGATTCAGGAAAAACTCTTTGCTTTCCATTATGCAAGGATTCATATTGAATGATCTTTTTTGTCCCTGTTGGCCATGAAGTCTGTGAAACAGAATTTTTCAACTTGAAACCTTTCCATAAAGCTTTCTCCTAATTCTAAATATACAAGAAGTTACAGCAAGGAATGGAGGTGGTGCCTCCCTTCCAGTTGTGTGATATATTACTCCCTTCAGTCTCAAATCTTCTGAACAGTTTCCTTCCCAAGAGTATCCCACACAAACTATACTAAGTGTAGTCCTTCCATAAGGGCTCCATTGCTAACCTCTGTTCTCTTGAAAAGTTTTTGATATCTTTTTCCTGCCTGAATTCCTCAGTTCCTTCTGCAAATTTATTAATTATGTAAATACATAATTATATCAAAGTTTTACCTATCTTAAATAAATGAGAAATTAAGTCCACTGGCTTGAGCATAAGGCTTTGAAGATGTGATTTCTGTTTTGAATTTGTTCAGAAGTGGCAGATGACTTGATGTATGTAACTAACCTCTAAAAGGAGTGAATAATCCCTGCTTTTCTTCTACTCTGCTGCTGTGTTAAGGTCTATGACATAAAATTAAGCTTTTTGCTGTGTGTGGTTCATGAAAATGCCGTAAGAACTTTGTGTGAGACTTGGCTTTGTTTATACACACACTAAAGACAGACAGAGCCAAAGAACAGTATGTAAAGTTTATTAAGCCTTTGCAAAAACACAGACATTTTGCAGTCAACTTTAAATTCATTATTTTAGTCAAATTCAAGTATTTCTTGCACATCTCACTGGATTGGCATTAGCAGTAGAGGCAGTAGCACAAGCAGAAAGCATTGGCACAGCAAAGAATCAGAAGGCTGAAGCTGCATAGATTTCAAAGGTTGTGCTATACAGAGAACTTAACATATCAGATATGGTAAAAAACTACAAGCTGTTTCACCTTCACTGCAGTATGAAACTGGTTACTTTATGCTATGTTACTGGCTGTTTTTTTCTGGTGTGAAAAAGACAGAGGCCTTCTGGTGAATTTTCCAAGCCTAGAAGGATGTATTTCGCATAACCAGTAAGCACAGGCGGTATATTTGCATAAAAGAGTTGCAGTAGAAAAATACATTTTGAAATTCTCAATTTTATCAGATGCAGACTCTATATCTCCACAGCTATCCAGAATAACAGGAAGCTGGAACTACACCTAATATAAATGTCTTGTCATCCCATCTGCTCTTAGAGAGGACCTGTGACATGAAAATGTCACCTGAATGCATGCCTAGTAGCTATTAGAGGTGTGTTCTCCTCTTCCTGAGCACCTACGTGATGTATAATTCTGTTCATCTTTCTGTTTATGGAAATCTGCATGTTCAGCTGGCAATAAGATCACTGCAATTCCTTGAAATAGTCATAAACCCCATACAACTATTTTTGAAAGGGTGGTGGAGACACATTAGGACAAGTCTCACTCATCTTTTTTTCTTTTTCTTTTAAATTTTTTTAAAGAAATTACTGAATTACTAGAAGAAGCAAACAAAAGTTTATATATATGTCAAATAGGATTGGACTAGATGACCTGGGCTGGACATCCAGAGGTCCCTTCCAACCTCAACCATCTGTGAAATTAATCTTCTAAGCCAAAAAATTGTCAAGAAATAATAAAGTCTTTAACAACTAAGGGGTTAGGTCCTCAAACTAAATTGACAGAGATAGAAAATCTTTAGCAGGTGCATTAGTTTATGCACACTGAGAGTTTGTCCCAACACAGTTTCACTTTTTTGGTATTATGTGGATCTGAGTTGTTCATAAGATCAATCAGTGCTCATAATTGAAAAAAAAATAAAAGTGAAAAGAGACTTGGATTACTTAACTGTCAAATACCTTAATACAAGAAACAGAGGAAGTGAAAGGATTATGCAGAATCTAAAGTTTACTGAAATATAAGAGCTACAGGCTTCCATTACATGAAAGAACTGTACTTCAAGTAACAGAAATATGGAGAGAAGCCTACAGTCAGAGAAATGTGAAGACAAAGCAGGATTTAGCTCAAATTTCCAAGCAAAAAGCTAGCAGCACAAAAGCATACAGCAATAAAGCACAGCTTGTATAAGCTTTTAAGCAGTTTAAAATAAAAGATGGATCTTCCATTCATTAAATACTCCTGCTGAAGAAAAGCATCAGCATTATACGGATCATGAAAATAGTTTGAAATTCTTGATTCAGCTGGGGATTAAGTTTTACCAACTACATCCATGCAGAAATACTTTTTTGCACTGAGTTGCAGGAGAACACTGCATATGACCAACGCCATTTCACTCTCCTTGTAGTGTCATTATTTTGCAGTTCCCTGCTCCAAGTGAATTCTACTAATCATTAACACTTAAGGCACAAGCAGAAATAAAAATAAATAGCATCTGTTAAAAAAAAAAAAACTTAAGAAAAACTTATCTGAAACTTTTAAGTCTCACTGAAAAGAACAGACTTTAAAACACTATTCTGATGTTAAAAATACCAACAGAAAAAAACCACTACTGAAATTGCTTCTTTATCCTGAGGACTTTATACACACAGTAACAATTTAACAGCTATAGCTGTCAGATACACCTATTCACTCATCTTTCATTTTTTAAATAGACAGATAAAATCCAGTCAAGTTCCTCTATGGATTTCTACTCCTACTGGGATGTCCAGCATCAGGACCGCCTACTTCACACTGTGGGATTCACGCAGCAACACCCACTAAATTGCTCCCATAGGGACATGTAAGATAGACACTAACCAAGGGAATTCAACTCAGCAAATATGAGCATCTACAAGGAAGCTATCTACGCAGCAGCCAGTCACCAGAGACTCTGTTATCGACAGAAAGAAATCGACACAGTGCACAATTCACCATACCCTAAAACATATGTCTACAACTGCCTATTTTCCTCCATTGACTGTAGACAGAGCTTAAACTGATTAGCCAAGTTGCAGATGCCCACACTACAGGTGTCAAAAGTCAATTAAAATTAATTCCATGTTAAGATCATAGGCAGGTGTCCTCCTCCAGGTCTGCCTGCATACTGAAGATGGACTTGCAGTGACTTGTCTTATCCTGAGAGGGAAGCTGTGTTCTCCACCTGTCTGCCAGCAAAACAGGCTGTAGAATCAGCCCTCCTGCCATCTACCCTCCTCCCATCTGCTGTAGTCCTGTAGTCAAAGCGATACAGGTACCTTGCATCACTCTTGACCACTGGTTTACGCTGAACAAGTTGATTTTACCTGGAATAGACTGGGCAGTGCTTGCATGATTGCTTTCCCTATCTGAGCTAAGCAGCACTGGGCTCCCACAGTGACAAATAATTGTAAGGACTATATTAAGTAATACAGCTGCTGGCCAAAGGAATGTATGTTTATAGCCTAAGCAGGCTTTGGTTTACTATTTAGACAAGACTGAGGAATTCAGATATTCCTCAAAGTGGTCTATTGTTATGGTACAAAGAGAGTTGAGGCTTCTCTTTACAATCATCATCCAGATGGGTTAAATCACGTATTGTTTCAAGCTTTGATTTAGTAACTTCAATGCATAAAATTCCATTCTAGTAAACCAAAGGCTTTTTTACTGGTCTGATTTCAACCTACTGCAATCACAGAAATTTGTACAGTAGGAAAGAGTGAAGGTGTCAGGGCTCCCAGGTACTCTTCAATACTCTGACCCTTGAGCGGCAAAGGAAGAAGTCGTTGACAGACACAGCAAAAGCTCACTGCAGTGTTTAGTTAGGTTCCATCGTGCAGGAGCTGCTTATGATTGATACTTCCCACCAAAGTTGCATCCATCCCAAAGAACTCTGACCAAAGTTAGTTATCTTTATTCTCCCAGTTAAGATAAAAGATGTATAATATATTTCAGATTTGTACATTCTATGAAATAATTCATTTGCTATATAGATGTTCACGTAGAATAAGGCAAGTTTGCCCCTATAGAGAAGTGGTTCCTACAGACATAGCACTTTTGTTTTCTCTGAATGTAATAGATTCAATCCCACTTTTTAGATAAGAAATATATTAAATTTTGTTCTGCAAAAGCAATCTTGTACTGGTAACAATTGTCAAGTCCGACAACTTATGAGTTAATGTTCCTTTCCCCTTTTTCTAGCAATTATAAATTGCTTGAAAATTAAATTGCAGTTAATATTTCTCCCCAATGAGGCAGTCTGACAGGATGTGCAAATGCTTACGCTGCCCTCTAAGTCAGTTGTTCCCAGAAGAGATGGGCTGGCAGCATGAAAATAATTAAATGCCAATATACAATTGGCCATTTTATGAAAAATAAACAGGCACAAAGACAAACTGTTCCACTGCTTATACTAACCAACAAATGTTGAGATGGTTGTTTATTCTAAACACAGCAGTGAGGCTGCAGTGCGGTTTACTGACTTGCATAAACCCAGTTTATCAATTTAGAATGTGTTCAGAACTAAAGTTCTTATTTCTCTGATGATTCTTCATCTGCATTGACCTTCTCTCTCTGGAGCCACAAAAATGCTGATTTTGCTGTGCCATCTCCACTCTGTTGGGAAAAGCAAATGAAGGTAGCCCAGACAAAGCCACAGAGCCCAGTGTAAGCTGTTCGCAGGTAAACAGGGACCAAAATGAAGTTTGACAGCTGTGTTGGAAGGAGAGAGAGCTCAGTTAGTGCGCCAGGTGTTGTTAGGTCTTACACCGACACATGCAACAACTCCACTGACTTCTCACTGGGTTAGATATACTACAAATGCATCGGATCAGGTTTTATAAGAAGGAAAAGCTCACTGAGTTTCTCTAAAAACTCACCTGCACAAAAGGCCAGTACATCAGTCCCGTCTGAAACAAAAATTAATCATGTGTTATTCTTCAACCACAAAGACAAATTTTTTTCTTAACACATTTAGCAAAGACTAAACCATATTTGAGTAAAGCTAATAAAAGCTGTTCAAAGTAAATTAAGTCTCTTAACTTACATGCTGCAATATTAGACTTCTAATCATCTTCCTGAGCTGCTATGCTAGGAGTTTCTCGAATGCGTTATTCTAACTCATTTTTAATACAAAACTCTAAGCACAGTTTAGTCTTCATAGTCACCTGACACCAGATACATAACCACATTTACCAGATGGGTGAACAAATGTTTAAATATGTGAACATTTGTTTCAGGCATGAATGAAAAATACCACTGAACACTATTTATTTCACACTTGCAATGCTCCTTCTAGTTACTCATACATGTAAGGCTTTTTTTCAAAAATCAATGGATAATTTACTCATAGAACATAAGGTCAATAGAAACCTTATGTTTTGATAGGATGTAGTGGGCACTGTTTTTAGAATCATCCTCCACAGGAATAAAATTAATCCTTTCCCATTCTACCTAAATAGTTCCTCAGTGTGAAGAGAAATTCACATTATTTCAGTTTCTCCTTCTATTTTTTTTTTTTTCTGATAATCTATCATTCTTCTTCTGCCTGAGAAATCTTTAAAATTCTTAATTTGCTCAGCTCTGAGGTACCATGGATAATTTTTTTCCTGTGTATGTAGAAATGGAAACCAAAACCAGCTATTTATACCAAAGTCTTTTAAAACAAGGGATTGTGTTTCTGAAAGTGGGAAGACTGTCACTGAAAAGTACAGGCTGAAAATGATTCCTAAAAAAGATATCTCTGTAACTAATGATTTTAACAGGTGTTCATGCAAGTGTTGTCAACAGCATTGCTAACTAAACACTGGTGTCTGGGTACTTCTCAAGATAAAATGTAGTACAGTCTTAATCAGTGTTGTATTGTGGGGCTGTCATTCAAACAGAGCCAAGTGCAAGTGCTATGTATATAAACATTGTACATTTTTTAAATAGCATCATTTGGCAGCAGTGCCTGCTGCAGACTACCCTAACTTCAGACAACTGCTGGTACTTAAAGCTTTCTACACATATTCAAATAATGAAGTGAGAGAAAGGCTGTTGGAGGAAGGAATATTTCAAATATTTTATCCAGTAATATCTTTTTTTGTTTGTTCTTAGCTGGGAGATAAGCTAATTGCTTGCCTCACCTTATACGTATTCCAAAATTTCTTTTTACAGTCTGAAAAGATGTCTTCTTTCCTCTGAAGGATGCTCATACCTAGTGGCAAAATATTTACAACAATCAGAAAAACTGCAAAAAAGAAATGTTCACTTTTTTGAATGATATCCCAAACTCTTCTCAAAATACATTACAATAGCTTTGAAAGAAAAGGTGATATTATTACAAAGAAAAAATACTATTCTGGCTACCTAATAGTGCTACATCATCTGTCCTCATCCATTGACTTGGCTCTCAGTGTTGACACCACAGATGAACTGCAATATACTGTACAGGTGGTATATCATATCTGTTCCACTGCCACAGAATTCACCAGTGGTATACGGAGGAACAGATATGGTGAAAGTACCTTTTACAGCCATGAGACAGAGAGAATAAGGTATTCTGCACATTGTCGAGTTGCCAGAAGCAGCTCAGATCCTTGAAGAAGTTTAGGTGCCTACAGACCACCAGAGTCAATGGAAAAGAGTACCTAATTAATTATTTTTTTTCATTTCTGCCATAATCAACTTGTGATTTGTTTACCTTCACAAATATCTACATCAAATCAAAATTCTAGAATTGACAAGCAGAACAGTTTCAAAACCTACTTGTTTAACTCTCCACATACAGTGTTCCGAAATTTTAAATAAATTCGAGTTGATCCAAACTCCTCTTGATTGTAGGAAATCACAGCCTCAGAACAGGCTCCCATTGTTACACCCAAGATCAAGAGAAAAGCGGTATGACTTCAAATTACGTATTGGACACATGCAAGGTGGAAATAAATTAACTGAATTAATTCCCATCACATGAAATATTATTTGAAGGGTTCAAAATAATAAACCCTTTAAATGGTATTTCATGTGATGAGAATCTTTAGGTGTCAAATTAAGACTACATCTTTCTAAGAGACATAGCAGCTCTTCAAAGATCACGCACCTTAACTGGAAGATGTGACCTATATTAAGCAAAGGCATTAGACAACGTGCTTTAATAAATCCATCTAAAATCAAAAGCTACGCATTCACGCATAAGCAAAGGCCTAAAGTTGCCCCCAATTTAGGGGTTTCTACCGTCCCTTTTGTGGTCCTTCAAATCCTTCTGGTTCTTGGGCAATTCTCTGACACAGGCAGATAGGATTTTGAGAGTAACTATCTATTTTGAGAGTAACTATCTATGTTTGACTTCTTCCTCAGCTTAATTTCTCTTCAGCCACGAACTGAATAATTTCCCTGTCACGGTCATAAAACGCAGATCTCCCAAGAGCAGACAAAAAGAGTACCCATCTTGCCCTTCTTCCACAAGAAGTTTAAATTAAATGGTGCCGGGCTACCGGCGCGGGCAGGTCCCCGGCCCGCAGCGCAGCTCTGCCGCCGGCGGCAGCGTTTTACCGAGGCCTTGTGCCGGCAGTGCCTCGGCGGGGACCGGCAGCCCGAGCCGCCACGCAGCCCCGCACCGGCGTTTCTGGGGCTGCGGGAGCCGTATCCCGCCACTCCGTCCTGTGAAGAGTGCCCTTGCCAGTGCGCGCCTCCCAGGACTGCGCCCCGCGGGGCTCTCCGACCGACCGTGACGGCACTCACCTGTGTAGAAGGCGAGGACGGCGACGGGCGCGCCGAGGAGCTGGTCGCAGAGCACCTTGCCGAGGACGGCGGGCAGGCGGCGGCCGGGCAGCGCCCGCTCCAGCGCCCGCAGCCAGACATAGCTGAAGTTGCCGTGGAAAGCGAGGGCCACCAGCGCTACCCGCCGCGTCTGCGCCCAGTCGGGCGGCTGCCCCCGCCGCCGCCGCCGCCACAGCTGCTGGGCCGCGTCGCCCGCCGCGAAGAGCCCGCCGTAGAGCAGCACGTTGCAGAGCCAGGGGAAGCGGCGCACCCCGCCGCGCAGCAGCGCCCCGGCCATCGCCCGCCGCCTCTCCGCCCGCCTCTGCCTCCGCTTCGCGGGCCCGCCCGCCGCCGCCCCGGCCCCGCCGCCGCCCTCGCCGCCTCTGCGGTCCCCGCAGCCCCTCAGGCGCACCGCGCCCGGGGTGCCACCTCCGTCGGGCCTGCCCCTGCCAAGGAAGGCCGGCACCCCGCGGCGCGCCCCGTGCTCGGCCTCCCCGCGGCCGCGCCCATCTCCGGTGGGCCCGCGGGTGATGGCTGGGCACCCGGGCTTCGGCTCGTGGGGCTGTTTTTGCAGTGACTATGCGTTCACGGGGTCTTAGATCACTGTGTCTCCTGGGCTTTGGTCTAGGTGCACGGCGGAGGCACTGTGCAGTATTGCTGCAACAGTTAAGAGACAAGTGAAAACTAGGCACTGTTTGTTTACTGCTTGTTTAATTGTCACCTTGTTGCTTGCTTACATGAGTAGATTATGGCTTTTTATTTTCAGTTTTGCTGTTTTGCAGTCTGGTTTCTGTTACCTCACTGGGCAGGGCTGATGCATGCCTGTGATTCCCCTGCTTCTCACTTTGCTATTGAGACAATTCGAGGAGAAAGCCAGAGGTGATGGATGTTTATTCAAGGGACTCGCGTACACAACTTTGCTCACACAGAACCATTGCCACAAGCGGCTCTGAAGTCCACGTTGTGAATTTACGGCTAGGGAGGCTTGTGTGCTGCACAGCACCCCTTGGCCACAGAAGGCAACGACCGCATCCAGGAGCTTCCCCTTGGTCCTGGTGATGGGCTCAGGCTTAGGGAACCGTCTCCACTTCAGTCTATGTCCTAACAGTAACTGGGATTAACGTGTTTGAAACTGTCATGAAATATTCCGGGAATTACTATAGATAGGCATGGGTAGCTTGTAAACAGAAATTTTAATAGCAAAGCAGAGCAAGCTGCCCCGTGCTTGGGAGACACACAGGGTCAGGGCCCAAGAGCTGGCCTTACCAGCTTGTCATCCGAATACACGGACGTGGCCGTGGGAAGAACGGAACATCAACGATAGCGGCAAGCTGTGCTATTCAATAGTATAAACAGTGCTAAAAGAGGAAGATGTACCGCAAAATCACTCCAGCTTGAAAGAAGAGAACTAAAGCTCTGGCAAACAGGGCCTGGCTGTCCAGGGACCGCCTGTCCCCCGAGTCTGGACGAAGCCCGTTCTTCCGGGCCGTGCAGCATCCCCCCTGCGGGACCCGTACGTGGAGGACGGGTTTCGCTGCCACCGTCACGAGGCCCCGTAGGCCGAGCTGACGAAACCGGGGTGACAGCCGAGAGGTTTGTGAAGGCTGGAGCCGTGCAGAACTCCCCCCGGGGTACGGGGGCGGCTGCGGCGACCGGCCTCCGCGGGGATTCGAACCTGCGACACGGCAGCGGCGCCTCCCCGCAGCTCTCGCTTCCCTGCTCCGCTCCCCGCCGGCAGTCGGTCGCCGCCCGGGCCGCGCTCACTGTGCATGCGCTAGAACCTGTCACCTCCCCGGTCGCTCTCCGGGACTGTTCCACTAGCTGGAGCGGGGGGGGGGCGGCAAGCGGCAGCGGGCGGTGTGCGGCGCGAAGGGAGTGGGCTGCATTCCCCACAGCTCGCGCTGTCACGGCGCGCGGCCCTGCCGCCCCCTCCGCAGTGTCGCCGCCCCGGATCCTCCCCGCCCGCCTGCCGCGGTGGTCTCGGCCGCGCGCGGGCGGCCGGCTGCAGCCGCGGGGCGGGCCCGCCCGCCGCCGTTCCCTAGGTGAGCGCGTTCCCCGCCCCTCCCGCCGCGGCCTCGTCAGCGCTGCCAGCGTGGAGCCGGCCGGGGCCGGGGCGGAAGTGCCTGGCGGGGAGGCGGCGCGCACCGGGAGACTCCGCCGGCTATGGACGCCTCTCTGGAGAAGGTCTGCGGGGCGCGCCGGGGCACCTGCGGGCGGAGGGGCGCTGAGGGGCGAGGGGACCCTGGCGGTTGCGTCGCTGACGGGGCGGTGGAGCCGCGCCCCGGGGCCGAGCGGACGGGCCAGGGGCCAGTGGCGGGCCGGGGCTCGGTGCCGCGCTTCCCCGGCGCCTGGACTCGGCGGGGGCTTCCCGGCCCGCCTCCCCCGAGGCGGGGCTGTGCCGCGCGGGCCTGGGTCAGCTTCGCCTCACGGAGCCTTGAGGGAGCAGTGAAGCCCCCGGGCGGGCCCCCCGCCCCAGCCAGGCCGTTCGGCGTTCGTTGCCGGTGTGAGCACCGTCTGCTTCTGTGTCCGGGTCTGTGGAAAGTCTGGATAACTATCAGGAAACGCTTTAAGAACGGGGGCTTTTGTTTGTTTTCTTAAAAATAAGATGGAGCTTATTTCCTGGAATGTTAGCCTTCAGCAGGATAGCAGAGGAAATATTATTTGACTTTTTTTTTTTTTTTCCATTTCATACTGGAGGTGTTTGCTGCCCTGTGTTTACCCTCTTCTGTCCCATGTACTGTACAAAGCAAATATTGATTCTCTAATACCGCAAGTGACTGACAGAACTTACTTTGCCTTTGTCACTGCGAGTCGGTCAGAATCTGGTAGAGTAATCTGGGACCTGCCACACATCTGCTGGTTTTCATGGCACCTGCTGTGCTTCAGACCTGCCCTGGAAGTGAGGATGGAATGGCTGCTCATAGCTAGCTTATCTTCATTGTTGCCTGCAAGGACACTATACATTTGAAATAATTTGTACTTTATGTATTTAAGAGATGTTAATCCATCCTTCCCCTTTGCGTCATTTACTGTGTGCAGCATCTTCAGTTTTCCATAATCTTTGGAACTGTCTAGACAAGTTTGAATGGAATGTGCTTTAGTAAAATGAATAGTAAGGAAGTTTAGAAAGTATCTTTCCAATGTGGTTAATGAGTTGGGAGCAGAATGGTTTAGTATATTACAATCCACATGAAGAACACTGTTGAAGAGTATTTAGTAGCCTTTCAAAGCTTAAGTTCTTTACTAGTGCTGGCAAAAGTTACAGTGACTGCTGCTTGTTCTGAAAAGTTTTAATTACTCACTTAATTGAATATAGCAGTTTGGAATGTGGTCTTTATCAACTGGACTCAAGCAGAATAATGGTACAATATGCAGTTATTTAAAGAAGGCACATTAGTACTGGGCAAGTGTTTGTCCTGTAGTGCTGAGAAAGTCCTTATAAACTTTAACTAGGTCATCATAAGAAACAATAAAAACACTGTGTAAGAATTAAATACCTGCATTTCTTAACGGAATGAAAGTCCATGTTTTAGTTATTTGTACTCTTGATGTAAGGAGTGGTTTATAATGGTGAGGACCCTGCAAAAACTTGCATGTCTGATTTTTCACAAATAGATGTGTATAAAGAGTTATCATTTGTTTTACGTCCTCTCTTGTTTATCATGGCTTTTTTCCCCATGTGTGATAAATGCAGTAGTCCTCTATATAATAACATGCCACAATACCATTATTGTCTTCTAGCCACTTTTAGGTCAGTATCCTCCTGAAATAGTCTTTCGTTAAGATTGTTGTAAATCTGTACAATCTGCACTTTATCTAGTCTTGAGCATAGTATATAAGCAGTCTTCTTGCTAAAGAAACTTTAAATTCATCCAAATTGGGATATGTTTATTCTCAGAGAATGTGCGTCCGCTTGTCTTGCGCTTATTTAAGCATTGTCATAATACATCTGAGATTGTCTTTTATTTGAACCATGGATTCTCTCCTCCTTGTGTATTTATACGTGTAGCTTATTGGGATGTCAGTGATAAGTACTTTTTAACTTGTATTAAAATTTGTAAAAATTTTGTATTTTTCATAAAGAAGAAGGCATTTTGGTAGAGTTATCTAATTAGCTGTAATGCATAGTGACATGCAGTGACAACAGTTATTAGTTTCTTGCAAATGGAAAAAGATTTTTCTTTTTTTTTTTTAGCAGATAAGAAACTTCCCCAAAATTGAAAACATTGCACAACAGGGTTGCAAAGAAAACCATTATAGAAGCAGGTGTGCACCCCAACAATTTCATAAGTGGTATAATTAGAATGAATTTTATCTGAAATCCAGATTTTTTTTTGGAACTTAAATTTAAGTTCTTCTGGAAACCTGTGTTAAATCACAGATCTGTGATTCCTCCCCCCTGAATATTTTTATAGAAGTCACCAATCTTCTGTAGCATGTTAACATTTTAAGTTTCAAGTTAGATGACACCATCAATGGTAAAATAGGGAGAATTCTTTCATCATAACTTTTTGCTGTTTCTGCAGCACTGTTCTCCCTAAACATGAAAAAAATATCTTTTGTTCAGTGCGTTAATTACCACAACATCCTGGTAACTTTATGGAAAACTCGTGACAGCAGACCTGTGTGCAAATCCGACTGCATGTCAGGGAAGTCATAAAGATTAGAAGAGCAAATACCTAGAAGTAGAAGCCTTTTGGTGGTACAGCGCCACTTTCATTGAAGCTTAACAGTCATGAAGTGGCTGCTTTTTTGTTATCTAAAACTTTTTGTACCCTGGAGAATAAATGCAGTATTCTTTTGGGTAATAATTTTTTTTTGAGATTAATTTACTGTTGAGAACAGTGTTTTGGTTTTGATGGTAAGATTTTCTTCTAGGCAAATAATGATGTAGTGGGAAAATGAGGCATACTTCTCTTGAAATAGTTGGTGAGTTTCTTTGCACACCTAATAGTTTATGTAGACTGTTTAAAAATCGTCCCTTTCTTACATTAGTAGTACAGCGTACTGAAATGAAAAATCCAGATTGTAAAACATTGGCATATGAAGCAACATTCTCCTTTTTTAATTTGTAATTAACATTCAGTCTTATCACAATTGGAGAATGGCCCCACATCCTTCTCCATTTGCCAAGTGACCCCAAGGGGTGACATAGTCTCTGTAAAACCGGTAACAGTTTACAGTTCAAAGTGCTCTAAAAAGTAGTAAAAGACTAGTTACAAAATAGGGAAGTAACTACAAATCAAACCTATTGCAAGTGAACCTTAGTGGGTTGGTTGAATACATTTTGAAGGCAACAGATTATAAAGTAGGCTAGTGAATGTCAGGATCTGGGTCTGTCAGGAGGCAGGAGGTGTCAGGTTGCTGAGTGGACCCCTTGAAGGGAGAAGCTATGGCTGCGGCCCCCTTAGAACTTGAAAGGATGTTGCACGTCTTGTAACTCACTTGGTCAAAGGATCACCTGTGATCAGAATCAGACCCTGTGAAGAATTTGTCTGCCAGTCTTTCTAGAAACAATGCAAGAGCGGGGAAAAAAGTGTTCTGGTGGGACTGATGGGACTTTGTGCACACTTGATCTGATTTACAGACTAAACTAAAGCAACTTACTCAATCTGCTATTTTATTATGGTATGTTATTAAAGTGTGTTCAGAACCCTTTCTTAACTGAATGGTTTGTTGTTGCAACTTTGCCACACCTATTTTTCTTGCTGCTTAAAATAAGTAGGTAGTCTTCTGCTTCCCATGTCTGTGCCCTTACTAATGTGAGCAGCAGAGGAAGCATATATAAAATTCAGTATGCAGCAGTAAAAGGTTTGATTTTTGTTTTGGTTTTTGCTTCACATAATTTAAAGGAGAAAATAAGTTGCTGCATGTCCACTCAGCAATTGGAAAAAAAAAGAAAAAAAGAAGAAGGAATTAATTTTCCAATTAAACTTGCATCAGAATTCAAAGACTTGCTGTATTTCTTAGCATTTTATGGCACTTAGCATAACTTCTTATGACTTTTAAACCTGTATTTTATGTATTTATGTATTTATTCTGCCAGCTTAGTGACAGAAGGGTTTCATGTATAAATACTAGTGAGTGAGACAGAATGAGTAACAAGGAAAGCATATGCAGGTTTTAATATCTGATGTAATTCTAGCAGGTGAATTTTATTTTAGTAACGAACAAAAGCAGCTCAGGGCCCTTTTTGTAATGCCTCTATCTTGTGTCCTTGTCTGCAACAGATCTGTTTGAATATTTGCATGTGATGCTGAGGAGGGTTCAAGCAAATAACTACCTTCCAGCCATAGATGATATTTTATGGCAACTTGAATTGAAGTACACAATATAGTCACAATCAGTAAATTATGTCTGGTCAATTATTCCCTTAAAGTCATCCAGGAACGAAACTGATTTCTTCAGTAAGATTTCTTTACTGACTTTATTTGATGTGGTACAGCTCTGAAAACCACTGAAAACATATGGAACTACTGCCGATGATGATATTTAGATTTTTCTTCTAGATATATATAGTATTTTGTGTACCAAATGCTTGCAGTGTGTGTGGGGTTTTTTTGCTTTTAAGCTCTGTGACAAGGTCTTGAACTCTCGTATTTGTACTACTTTTTCATGCAATGCTTAGTTAAGTTGTGGACCTCATAGCCAGTG
Source organism: Tetrax tetrax (assembly GCA_009806455.1). Lineage (NCBI taxonomy): Eukaryota > Metazoa > Chordata > Aves > Otidiformes > Otididae > Tetrax > Tetrax tetrax. The sequence goes on along the minus strand of WHYT01015578.1, from coordinate 98,352 downwards.
GATGTTGTAGAAGCGAGAAGTGTAAAAACCCGTTTATTGCTAAATGCCAGGAGTTCTTCTGGGAAAATATTACTGAATGCTTGCTCTGTTCTTTTGTCCTTTCCCTAAACATGTGTTACTGGCCACTTCTAAAGCCGCAGAATACAGAGGGCTACCATTCATGGTTTGATCCAGTGTCGCCATGCCTGGCTACTGCGTTTTTTCAGCCACCTACCGCTTGCTATAGTATGAGTTAAATCTCTAAATATTTTGGTAAATATAGTCTTTGAACATATGGTAACTCTCTCTTTTATTTATTTATTTATTTATTTATTTTAAATTTTCTTGATCAGTCCTCTAGATGAAAATAGTGTAAAATCCTCATGTAAACTAATCCCAGTACCTTATGTGATTAATTTGCTTTTGTGTCTGTGTCTGCACAAGCAAGTGTATTTGCCTGTGTTGCATGTGTGCAACAGGTGCACGCATTTCCTTGACAGCGATGGAAAGCACGTGCAGGCCTTTAGGAATACTGTTTCTCAAACACTGTAGCAGACAAGCTATTATGCTATTATATTTCCGCAGTATGGATAGTGTACGCTTAAATATTAAACTTGGGAGGGGGTGTGGGTTGTTTTTAAAAAAACAAACAAACAAACAAAACCCACAAAACAGCCACCACCCCTCCCCGTAGCTCCCCCCGCCCCAGCCTTAGCAGCAGTCTGAAGGGTTGACTGCTAGAGACCTTGGTATGTGGACCAATCTTTTTGAAAAAAGGGTTGATGTTGAATTTAGGGAGTCTATGCTTACAGTACATTTGGGAAGTAGAGAAAGGGAAAAGAGACTCTGTAACATGGTCACTTGAGTATCTTAGGTTGTTTTTTTTTTTCCGTCTAATGTGATGAGTCTTATCACTATTGTTACCTCCTACCTTCATCATGGGGTGTATTTTTCAAATACAGTTTAGAATCAACCCCTGTAGGTAAATCAGCCTCTGCCAGACGATACCTTTCATTTTCTCTGGGAGCTTGTAGATGGCATCTAACCCTTAAATGGATAAATGTTCCTGCCCAGATCCCTTGTATCAATGTCATAAGATCCTGACAGGCTTCTTGGATTAAAGTTAATAAAAGAGACTTCTTCAAAGCAAAAGCAGTTCTTCGGAAAAAACTGCTTACTCGTCTTTGAACATATCACTGGTTCAGGGGAAATAAGTTCAATGATTTTTAAAGCTCTTCCATCTTTTAACTTCAAGAGCCTTAAAGCTCTTTAACAAGTATCTGTTGTTACCTGGTTTCAGCAGTGAATTCAGGATTTTTGACCCGTTTTGTGTAGCTAGAGGGCTGCAACTGCTGGAAGATAAGCCTTTTCTACATGTCAGTCTTTCTTGAGCTGTTTGCTGCAGGTCAGTTTTACCTTTTTGTCTATTCAAAGGGCATCTCTCTAGTAAGTTAAGATTGGCTTAAAGGTACAAGAAATAAGAAAAAATAGATTTACAAGGTATATTTGGATTAGATGTTTTCCCATCTGTTTTGAAAACTGTTGTAAATGTTTGACAAGGAAACCTGAATGGAAAAATGGTAGGGAAAGCTGCCTTATTTCTGCCTTCGCTAGAGCAGTCTTAAATGATATCTTCTTGTATTTTCTAGGCAAGAAATGTTGTCTTTTTTAATCTCTCCTAGGAATTATTACTTGAACACATTTGAATAACTCTTAGATGAACTGGAAATCTAAAAAAAAAAAAAAAAAAAAAAAAAAAAAA
>WHYT01015578.1:50571-96591 GCA_009806455.1 Tetrax tetrax | reverse complement strand
TTGCATCAAAATGCTCAATGATCTAAAACTTGCCTTGGTCAAATCTTTCAGTGCTTAGCTTCCCAAACAACTTCTTTTCTAGAAGGTAACTTTCTTGTAAGAATGGCATTGTACTTATCCACTGATCGCTCTCTCATTTGGTGGTGAGTTGTTTTGTTTTGGGTTTTTTTGTGAATTTTTTTTTTCTTTCCCCTATTACTAGTATGGCAGAGAGACTTTTTTTTTGTGGTTTTTGTGGTATTTTTTCTTGGTTTTATTTTTATTTTTAAATGAGAGTGTGCACATCATGAGAGCTAACTCTTGGGTCAACTCAACGGAGGATGTAGAATCATAGAATGGTTTGGGTTGGAAGGGACCTTTAAAGCCCATCCAGTTGAACCCCCCTGCAAGGATCAGGGACATCTCCAACCAGATCAGGTTGCTCAGAGCCCCGTCCAACCTGGCCTGGAATGTTTCCAGGGATGGGGCATCCACCACCTCTCTGGGCAGCCTGTTCCAGTGTTCCACCACCCTCAGTGTAAAAATTTTTTTTCTTAAGTCCAGTCTGAATCTACCTCCCTCTGTTTTAAAACCATTACCCCTGGTCCTGTCACAACAGGCCCTGCTGAAGAGTTTCTCCCCATCTTTGTTATAAGCTCCCTTTAGGTACTGGCAGACCACTCTAAGGTCTCCCCGGTGCCTTCTCTTCTTGTTGTAGTTTAGCCAGAACCAGGACACTTCTCCAGGCTGAACAGCTCCAACTTTCTCAGCCAGTCTTCATAGGAGAAGCCATATGGTAATGGAAGGCCAGTTTGGTGTGAAACCAGGTTCTCAGGTTCTAAATGAGATTTGCCACTGGAAGACTTGTGATTGCATTTAGGTTATCAATCTGTTTTCCATGCTCTGTAGAAAGATTAAGATGTCCCTTAGCAGATTTGGGTTGGTTTTTTTGTTAAATTTTGGATAGATCTGCACGTGAATTTTTACATTTAAGCAAATAGTTGAAGTTTTATTGCTGGTGTAGAATGCTTATGAAAAAGAAAAAAATCATTCAGTTGGGCTAAAGTGGCACATGGTTTATTTTTTTAGCTGAAACAATATAATGAGCGCTTACTTAAACACCTGTGCCGCACAAATTCTTCTTGCCTTCTGATGCTCTTTCTTTCATTATTCATCAGACTCCAAAAGAGTATCTAGAAATTAAAGAGGATCTTGGACAAAGTTCTTGTGGAGGAAAAAAAATGGATCTATCAATAATAAAATGCAGATCTGAATTGAGTCTTCTTTTGGGTTATTTTAGGTTAGTAGTATGTTCTCATTTTATATATTTTGAGTTCAGGATATACAGCATTGTTATTTTAAAATGAGTACACACAGACTAATTGAAAGAATCTGCCTGATGCATGAATGTGTATTGAGGATTTGTGGGGACAGTAGTAAGATAACTGGGTTTTTTTTTAATTTTCTTAAAAGTTGTTATCTTTTTCCTTGAAAGATGGTCGACCCTACTCTAGCAGAAATGGGCAAGAATCTGAATGAAGCAATGAAGATGCTAGAAGACAATCAAAGGTGTGTGCAAAGGATAACTTCCAAAGCAATAGCTGTTTGTGCTAAGGGGAGGATTATTAATGTCACTGTCATTAAGCAGGAAATAACTCATTTTCTTAGTTGTTTGAGGTCATGTTGTCACTCTGAAGCTTACACCTGAAGCTACACAAATCACTATTGTTTCCCAAATGATGGGGTTTAAAAAATAAATTGTATTTTTATGCATGTTCTGTAATATTTGGAGCAAGTCTCTTTTTTCAGAGATGTTAGATTTTTTTTTTTTTTTTACTGTTTCTGTGCAAGTAACTTTTAATTCCTATATGTAGAAAACTCTTCTGTAAGTTTGACACTTTCTGCTAAAGAACTAAAAGCCCAAAACTTAGGAATTCAGTCTGAGCTAAACTTTTGTGTTGGTCTCACCTGATTTATTTATGAAACTGTTGTCAGTGAAATAGACTGCAAACATGTCACTATGTATTTCTGCAAGTCCAAGTCAACTATGTATTTGATGATATAAAACACAAACGGTTTATTCCTGTGTCTTTAATTTAGAAAAGTGGAGGAGGAAAATGAAAAGAAGTATGTGCGGAAGGATATTCCTGGACCACTCCAAGGCAGGTAGGCACAGCAGTTTTTAAATAATGCTCTTTACATTTCAGAATCTGTAAAATACATGTAATGTGTTTGTTGTCCAAGCAACTTCTATATTAATGCAAACATGAACATTTGACAGGCCAGGCATTATATCAACTTTTTCCATACTCACGTAGGAAAAAAAAAAGGATTATCATCATACCAACTATTTCTGTACTCATGTAGGAAAAAAAATATTACTTGTCCTTGGTGACTGGAATTTTGAACTGTTGGAATCTAATGAAGTATTGGTGCATCCAGCTGTGATTGAGACAAGTAAATATAGATAAACTTATGCCGTACAATAAAGATTAATTAAAGCACCCAGATAAAATAAAAGTAATAACTGAGGCAGATAAGGTAGAAAACCTAAAAAAACTCCACAAAACAAAACAAAAAACCCCCACCTTTTCAGCACAGCTGTTTATAGAAATTATGTGGAGCTCTTGTGCATCAGGCAGGTAAATCATTGTACTTGAAAACTAGGATTTAAATTGGTTGTAGCCTCTTTGGAAGAGCATCCTGCAGGAGCTTAAGCTAGCCTTCAGAAAATATTGCAAGATCTATTTGAGTCTTTTGTGTACATAAGCTAAACTTGGTTTTGAGTAGAGACATTGGATTAGCTTTTCTAAGAATAAAAAGCAATTTTGCCCGTCAGAGTGTAAGTTGTACTGTAAATTTTAGTTGGAATTATACAAGTTGAAGTGTTGTGAGTCTTTTCCAGTTTTAACATGTTAGAGTGCATAATCTCAGAAGTCTAATGTAGCTTTTGTTTGCCAGAAACTAATATTTGTAGGTAATTGTTTAATAGATGTGTTGAGTTTGTGAGCTGAACCTGGATAATGTGAAGAGAAATTTGGATCCTTTGCTATTATCTTACTTTACTGTGTAACAATAAGCAGTTAAACATTGTCAGCCCAAACATTTTCAGCCCAAATTTTCAGATTTCAGTAGATTTGTTTTCCTGTGAGTCTGAGTTTATACTTAGTGAAGTGTGCTACTGTAATTAAGTAGGGTTTTGAATGAATTGATTCAGCAACCTCGTCTTCATGATCTGTTTTTCTGAGAGCAAAGAACTGTGGTTTTTACTGAATGCCGAGAATAGCAACAGTGCAGTGTTTTCTTGATGTCTTAGTGTGTGGTGTCCCAAATGGCATCTTCAGTAGATGCTGATACTTACCTTTTTTGTTTTTTTTTTTTATAATGTGGTTTTTGTTTTCTCTTCCCTGGTACGCCAGTGGCCAGGATATGGTGAGCATACTTCAGTTAGTTCAGAACCTAATGCATGGAGAGGAGGAAGAGGAAACTTCACAGGCCTACCGGTAAAGCCAATATGAATAATTGCATGTGGAAGACACTTGATTTTGTTATATTCTGATTATTCTAGAATTTAGACATTGTTTTAAAGTGTAAAGATATTGTGCAACCATGTAACTTATTTTAAAAAGCAATCTACATTATATAGTGAATCAGAATAAGGCATTAGACTTGGCTTTCTTAAAATTATAAAGCTTTCGTTACTCATTACTAAATTGAATTATACAAGCAAATTGTGTCTAATGTGACAGCTCATTTTTTCTACTTTCTGAAAGTTGTTTTAATTGTGAAAGTCTTATAAAACTTTGAACACAAATAATTTTTTTTTTTTTTTACCATCTCTCCCTATAGATTTTAAAGAAAAAAAAAGATTGGTTTCCATTTTTCTGTAAAATGGAAATAATACTAACTAATGTGCAGATTATTGAAAACTAACATTTGAAAAACAGTTTGAAGATTAAAAAAAAACCAAACCAAATGAAAAAATCTAAAAAAGCCCTAGCAAATTGATGAAAGCTATGCCTCTAAAGATATTATTAATAAAATCTCTCGAGTTTTCTCTGCGTGAGGGAAGATATGCGTTTAATGCACTTTGAAGTCCCACTGCAGATCAGGAGCTTGGTTCCACCTCATGCTCGGCTGATTGGCTGAGCAGCAGCAGAGGTGTTACTGTAAGCAGCTCGGCCAAGTGAAGTGCAAGTGCTTTTGTCTGCGCTGGCGTTTTTGTTTGTTACTACGCAATGACAGGAAGGTCACTGTGGTATACTGTACTTCTGTCTGCTGAATGTTTAAAATTACATGTCAACAAATTCTGCCACTCTACAATAAAAATACACAAACCTAAAATTCCTGTAATGTTCATGACTTGTATTTAGTTGGCAGTTACTCTGTTCTGGCTTGCAGGCTTCAAAATGTTGGTGAACAGGGTCACATGGCTCTACTGGGACATAGTTTGGCTGCTTATATATCAGTGCTGGACAGGGACAGACTGAGAAAACTTACAACGAGGATCCTTTCTGATACTACTCTCTGGCTCTGCAGGCTTTTCAGGTGAGTCACTGTGAATAACCTCTGTATGACTAGGTAGTGATAATTGTTTAAAAATATGTGAGACAAGGATGTCAACAAAAGAACCCACTGTACCACAAACTTACAAATATTCTTTTAAAGGTCTGAAACACAGCACATCATTAAAAAAAAAAAAAAGAAAACAAAACAAAAAAAACCAAAGAGACTTCTTGTTGAATGGTAGGAACTTACTAGTAGCATGGTTGCTATAGAAATCGTTTTATAAGGGCTGTATGGTGGAGCTAAGGGCCAAAATACAGTTGCAGACATATAGTTGGTCAAACATTTAACTAAATTCTTGTTTCTTGAGGGATGTGCTATGTTGTTGAGGCTTGGGGTACTTCATATTTTTAAAATAAGTTTTCAGTTAGCTTCTCCTTTGCTCTTCCTGAATCTAGGTTATTTTCCAGGTACAGTAGGAGACATTACTGGAATTTACAGTACAGTGAAATATTTCATAAATACCTGTTTCATCATGTAGCATATCTTAAACTGTCCCACAGGAGAAGAGTGGAAACCAACTGTGTGGAGGTGTTGGAGTGGGGGAGGATTTCACTGATTAGAAATTCCTTTTTTTTTTTTTTTCTTCCAGAAGAAGAAAAACAAAAAAAAAGACACTTTCTCCCTCTTAGGATACTGTATCTTTCACAAAATCTTGCAAGTGCTACTGAGTAAAAGATCTTTCTTTTTTTTTTTTTTTTTTTTTTTTTTTTTTTTTCTTTCTTGGTGCAGTACAAGGTGAAAATATAACTGAAGTTAACCCAAGTTTAGTTGTTAGAATAACAAATTATTTTTCTTACATTTATAGGCTCACCTCTATCAGAATTATTTTATAAATTCAATTATTATCTTTATCTTTGACTTAAAGATGTTGAAACTTTGTCCAATGATAAAATTTGAGAAGCTACAGCTAATCCATCTATTTTGACAAATGTAAGTCTACAGGGAGTGTCAGTGATGTTTCTAAATGGCATGGCTAACAAAAAGAAATATTTCTGTTTTGAATCAAATATTCAATAACATTGTGATTTTGTGATTAATGGTGAATATCTACTGGACTGTGGTCCTCAAAGTTTTGTGACCCATAGGCAACAGCATTGAACAAATACCATGCTGTGAACTGCTTTATACTTCTTGACATTTTCTGTGGCTATGAGCAACACTAGAAGAATTTCCCTTTGCCCACATTAGATCACAGAACTGTTCTGTAAAGGTGAAGTAAAGGTTTGCATGTGGGTTGTTCTGGAGTCTAACTCTGGAACACTCTGCAGTATTTGTGCATTGGATAGTCTGTGGTAACCTAAGATGTTTCATGTAAATTTGCTGATAAATGCCACTCTTAAGTTGTGCAAGACCAGTGACTTATGTGTTGCACAAAAACGCTAAAAGAAAAATCTAACTTGCAAGTTGCTCAATAAATTGACATATCTACTCCTTCTGCTGTTTGCTTTTCTATAGTTAAGACAGCTGAGGGATTACCCTCAATGTGGAACACTCATACCTTATCTCTTTGGTTATTTTGCTCCTGTTACTTGACTATAAATGTTAATGTGCTGATCTGAATTTGATTCTTAGAAGGGTTAAAAAAGATGGAGGAGGAGCAGACACACCCACATGCCCACGAGCTGTAGGGAAACATGCCTATTAATTCAGATTGAAGGCGAAATAGCCATAAAATCGTGAAAATGTTCCTCGGGAAAAATATACTACTTGATCTATGTAACTCACTCTTTTAAAACTCCTGGAAAACTGTCTTGCAGTGTGCTAAATTGTTCTAAATTGTGGTCTTATTTTCAAACTCTAAAATACAAGTGACATCAGTAGTTTTGGGTATTACAAAATATCTTTATTTGTGATTTCATAATAAAGTTTGCAAGTTTCTGCCCGTTTACTTTATTTCATATGTCTCATGCAAATTTTACTAAGTTAACGTAAGGACTGTCAGGTTGTATTCTCTTTAAAATTAGCAGTCTAAAGTTTTTATATATATTTAAACTTTAAAATTAGCAGTCTAAAGTTTTTTTTATATATAAACTTTAGACTACTAATTTTGCTTATAGGGTGTGTGTATATATATATACACACTAAATTCAGATTAAGCCTTTCATGTGTTTCCTAACTGGCTCCACTCTTACTAAGCAAAGTTTTGAACTCTGTAAGGGAAATCCTTAGGAACCTAAACGTTTTGTCTTTCTGACTTTATCTCTGAGTCTTAATGAAAATATCTGCTAGGCTTCCCTCATTGTTAATGTCAGCCTGTCTCATCAGAGTTTTCTTCTAATCTACTTTATCCTGGGAAATTCGAAGGTGGTTGGGTTTTTTTTTTTTCCTATCTTCTTTGTCCTCTTGTGAGCTCCTTTACTGGTCAGTGTTATTTTAGTCACTAAACTGGCTCTTGATCATATTTACTTGGCTTTTGTTGTAGGTATGAAAATGGATCAGCGTATTATCATGAAGATGATCGTGAAGGTCTCCTAAAAATCTGTCGACTTGTTATTCACACGCGCTATGAAGATTATACAGTAGAAGGATTTAATGTGCTGTATACTAAGCAGCCTGTTATATACATTAGTTCTGCAGCTAGAACGGGCTTGGGGCAAGCTCTCTGCAATCAGGTAAAGTGAATCAGTTGAGGTTTTAGCCGCAAGTAGAACCTACCTGGCTTCATATTGCCTGCCTGAAATTTAGATTTAAAAAATAATATTCAGACTTCTCCTGCTAGAGACTGGTACTTGCAGTACAGTCTTGTACTAGCAGCAGTCTTGTAAACTGATTGGGGCCAGTGAAAGTTTTCCTTTAGATCCATGTGTCTGCCTGGGACTTCCAGCTTCTTCCAGAATTTTCCTGGTGCTACTGCGTTGACACATATCCCCAAGCAAGCTGCGCGGGCTCTCTCTCCTTATAGACTTAAATAAGCTAATTGAGGCCGTATACAAACTTTCCAATTGCATACCTAACATTCAATGTACTAATGATATTTTTCAAACTTAACATGCACTGAAATGAAGAGTTGAGTTCTTAAGACCTTTGTTTTTCAAGTCTTTGGAGAAGGCAAAGATATTACTAACATGAAAAATGTAGACTTATCTTGACCAAAATGACTTGGCAAGCAGATGATAAACGTTCATTTGAATAAGTTGATGTCTTTGATAAGCCAAGTGTTGCACATAGTTACTGACTGAAACTTCTTGATACAAGACATACTGTTAAGAATGAGTATTTTGGGAGCATTTTTCTTCGGAGTACAGAATAGATATGCTAATAACAGTGGTGCCTTATCTTTTGTTTATAAGATAACCTGTCTACCTTAGGTGATCACTGAACTTAAAAGTGACAGCATTTTATCTTAGATTTTGAGAAGTAGTGTATGTATATTGTGGAGCAGGCAACTGGAACTGAGTAATCAGACATTAATTTGATTTCTGTTGAATTAAAGGATAAAACCAAACTAGTCTGTAACTGTAGTTCTCTTAATTTACTGAACCTTCTGTTCAGTGATGAGTATGATCACTTGACTAGTGATCCTTGAAGTTAAAGATCAAAATGTATGAGAGACTTTGATTCCCAGCTTCCTCTCACATTAATGATGCTAAGTTATCTGAAATTTGCCTCCATAGCAAAGGAAGAACTTCAATCTTAACAGCATGAATAGTCAGCAGAGCTGTTTGATCAAAGTGGGCAGATTGCTCTCTACTCAGTAGTAAAGTGTCTGTGAACTGCCATGGCCCATGCATAAAGCACACTTTTCCTTATAGGGTGTATTAATTGCAAGGGTGACCAAGAAAAAGAGAATTGGGTTTGGGCTGTTGTGCAGGGCATGGGTATCTCATTGGACAGACGGAAAGCAGTTGACATGCTAACCCGAAGTTGGCTGTTGTTTTTTTCCAATTCCTGCTGTGGTTTCTTTTCTCTGCTATTAATTTGATGTTAAGTTTTAGGAGGAAACTTACTTTATATGTAATATCCAGCTTTTTATTGTCAGGTTTACTACTTTTTGTGTCACTGTATGTTTCTGTGAATGCTTGAAATTAGTATGTCTGTTGTGAAATGTCATCATTTTTATTGCAGCTAGGGTTACCCCTTTCTTGCATGTGCCGTGTGCCTTGTAACACTATGTTTGGATCTCAACATCAAATGGTAAGTTTATCTTCCTTAAGAGCTCTTTTTTTTGTTTTTGTTTGTTTTTTTTTTTTTAACCGCTCATTAAATGAATGTAAAGTATGTTGTTAGGAAATGCTTATTAATATACTTACTTTCTCAAGCTCTAAATCTCCTGTGCTATAGCTGTACAATTACAGATTGAAATCCACTAAAAAGCCAGCATCTTGTATCTTGATCTTGTCATTTGCAAGATACTCATAATGGCATACAGTAACGTGCTTTTTAGTCTAAAATTTCTAGAATACCTGTAGTCAGAGGTACATTTACAAACTTCATGATATATTTATGTTGTATTTTTCACAAATGCTTTATCTGACCTTTGAGTTATTTTAGCTTTGAGAAGAAGAAACTGCAACCCACAGAAACACTAAGGGTATCTTCCAGAACTTCAGAATGCTGTCTGTTTTCACTCTTAATGCATTTTTCCAGTTCAGCAGAAACAATTCTGTATAGTTTGACAAACGTATTTATAAACACATATCTTTTTCTTGTTGATAACAGGATGTTGCTTTGTTGGACAGATTAATTAAAGACGATGTTGAGTCTGGCAAACTGCCTTTGTTGCTTGTGGCCAATGCTGGTAAGTGCTATGGACAAACAGCAACCAAAAAAGCACTCGATTTCATTAATATATATATAAAATAAAAATATATATAATTTGCTTAAGCAGCTTAGTGGTTGCATATCAAGAAATATCAGGAAATATCTTATTGACCACACAATGATTATTTGTCTAGAGGGGTTTTTATTTAACTGATTTAAATTTGGGTCGTACTGCTACAGTTCTGCTCATGTCAGTCGATGTATTATATATGTATATATACGACTGGAACTTATTTTAGTGAGGTCGAATCTCTTGTTGAAAATCAATTTCACATTAACACTTTAAAATATTTTGATGCATGTGCTGTCAAGTTTAGCTTTAAAAATTATATTTTCTTATAGTTAATAAAACAGAACTCCTCATAAACAAAATTTGTTTTAAGTACGAATGAAGGAGGTGACTATTACTTGCTTTGGAACTGGAAAAGTATCTAAGATGTTAATCTTGGTTTAGTTTACTTTAGTTGAGGTCATACTTTGAGCATATTAAAAACATCTGCATTTTTTATCTGAGGTGGCTGAGTCTTTTAGTGCCTAAGACATAGGATTTTCGAAGTATTTTTAACATACATTGACAAGCAAAACAGGTATCTTTTTTTTTTTTTTTTTTTTTTTTTTTTTTTTTTTGTCTAGAATTCCAATTGCTCTTAAGTCACGATGAACCGGATACGAATATTGTGTAGTGGGCTCTTTTTAAACATCCTTTTTCCTGTGTCTTTTTTGACAACAGTACAAGAGATGCTTTTATGTAGAGTCCTAGTTTGCATGCTTATCCTTTGTCATTGCAATTTTTCCTTTTCAACAAAGGAACACCAGGTGCTGGGCACACAGATAAACTTGGCCGACTGAAGGAACTTTGTGAGCAGTATAATATGTGGCTCCATGTAGAAGGGTATGAAACTTGAAATTTATTAATATATACCTATATTCGTTAAAAAGCCTGACTAATGGACAGCACATAATTTTACAGCTAGCAACCTAGTAGAGGGCCATAGGATCATCTTTATTTTTGTCATGTTAAGTGATTTATATGGTTAGAATTTTGTTAGTGTATGAGATATATATTGTTTTACATATGCAGGAATAATTAATTGGAGTGGTTATTTCAGCAAAGGTTAGTGGTCACTTTTACTCTGATGCTTATCTTATCTGCTTTGCTTTGAAGAGCTCGGAATACAAATAAAGACCTTGCAGGACAAGTTATGGGAGATACTATACAGTGATTATTGAGAATGAGAAAGGAGAATGAAATGAGTGTGGAAGAGATGACACTTTAATGAAGGTTGTCAAGACGACAGCAGTGTGCAGCATAACTGGGAGGAGGATTAAACCAAGAGGAAAAGAAATTCTAAGAACTTAGACAATGTTAATGAAGACTCCATTGTTCTACTTTTTTTTTAGCCTAGGGTAGAGACTCTGGATCTCTGATATTTCATTGTATGGTGTTATATTTGCATGCCAAATCAATGCTGAGTTATGGGTAGGACTTTGTGGAATGATTTCCCCAAAGCTTGGACTGAAATATTTTTAGATTGAAATGGATTTTTACTTTTGGGTTTTCAATCTTGGAATACCAAGTAGCAGCATCTATTGCATTGCTAGTGAAAAATATATGAATAAAAATTAACTCCCTTTACACATCAACACGAAATATTTAAACTGAATATTAAAATGCTGTCTGTTAATACATTTTTAATATGTGCTGAAACCATTTTATTTTTCTAGTGTGAATTTGGCGACTTTGGCTTTAGGTTATGTCTCCTCTTCTGTACTGGTATGTTTTACTGCATCTAGAAACTTAATAATGTGCTTTAGATTTTAAGGTCATGATCTAATAAAAATATATATGGTTTATATTCTCCTTATTGTAATAAACTTCAGGCTGCTACAAAATGTGACAGCATGACTCTTACTCTGGGTTCCTGGCTGGGTCTCCCGGCTGTACCTGCAGTGACACTCTACAGACATGAGGATCCGTCTTTGGTATGTTTAACTTCAGTCATTGTTCTCAAGATGTCGAGACTTAAATTTTGATCATGGTGGACTGTCTTGTTCTTCATGAACATTTACATTATAATTTGCAGAAGGATTTCTATTTAAGCCGTGACACATTCCATAATGTGAGAAATTAATAGTGGTTTATTGTTTGTTTTCCTCTTTAGTCCTTAGCAGCTGGGCTGACATCGAGCCAGCCCGTAGAGAAGCTCCGTGCCCTGCCATTGTGGCTCTCCTTGCAGTACCTGGGCCATGATGGGATTGTGGAAAGGATAAAGCATGCCTCACAACTAGTAAGCAACTGTTCTTAAGAATCCTTGCCATCAAATTTAAGAGTTGGTCTCCAAGCAGAAACAAAGTTCAGATAGCAACGGTAGTACAAGTGATATCCAGTTTGCTATCACAGACCACCATTACACTTAGGAATGTTTTTGTAATAGCTGTTAATACATCTTTTCAATTATTGTGATGTGTTTTAGAAGAATCACTTGCAAATACTGTTGTTGACAGTATAGCATATTGGTTCATATTGTGTTACAAATTATGAAAGCAGAGTAAAGTGTTTGGGGGAGGGATGTGCTTTTGCTATTAGATTGCATATTTTATTAGCTTTTTTAATAAGAAATACTTAATCCTTGTTCTTTCTAAAGAGTAAATAACATAACCAGTTCTTTCTCACTTCTCTATTTTAAATATTTTGCTTCAAAGCTGTTCAGAGAAAGACTTTCGTATTTCCCTACTCTATTTGACATAGTATTGATTTAAGTAGTAGTAAATTATAAATGCCTGATAAAAAGGACTTGAAAACATTTCTTCAGATACAGTGGCAGGTGTACTATTTTTGACGTTGAGTCCTTACCCTAGTAAAAATTAAAGTCCAATAGAATGCATTAGTTAAAAAATTCATTGTTTATATACAAAACCTTTTTCCTTAAAATACAGTACTTAGTAAAAATTCCAAGAAGAGCAAAATGGAAATGGAAAGTTTCTGTAACGGTTAGTGAAGAAGTTATTGGCATGAAAGATCTAAGAGTGACAAATTATCATTAGTCATTATGATTTTGTGGCATCTAAGATTAATCTTAGCTTTTATAATAGTCTATTAATAGTCTTAAACCACAGTGTAAGAATATATTTTCTAATTAAAATAATTTAGAAAGCCATCATAACCAGTTGCTATGGTAGCTCTGAGAAAATTGACTGTTCTGCTACACACTGTTTTAGTTACCCAACGGAGCTGTAATATCTCTGGAACTCTGTCAGCAAATACAGCAAGACTTTTATTTTAATGAAGGTCACTTTGTAGTTGTTGTTTTTACTAAAAACAGAAAATATTTTTCCCTTGCAGTTGAACTTTACAAATAAGAACTGGATCAATCTGTGATGCATTATAGGGGTTTGTTCTGAAATAGAAATTATGGTAGTGACTAATGTTCTTCAGAAAAATTTTCAACTTCTAAAACTATGTGTTTGTCTCTTCTTTTTGTTTCCCTTTTGCTGTGGTCTTTTAGAGCCAAAGGTTGCTGGAGAACTTGAAAAATCTGGATTTCATTAAAACTTCGGTACAGTCTATATTAATACTTTGATTCTATAGCTTAGTCTTTAAATATCTGATAAATGGTAATAATAGCTTCACTTAAAAAAAATATTTTAAAATATTACTTAAATCATAGCCATGGTTTTACAGATGCTTGGCATCTTTCTAATTAAGTTCTGGAGTTCAATGAAATTGTGTGGCCTGGTGCGTGTGACCTCTAGATTCTATTTGTTCCATTGCTGTGCACTTATGCACTTAGTGGAGCTGATAGAACAACATCCAGGAATTGTTTCCAGAGGTTGACTTAATTCCATTTAAAACACAGATTTGTTCAATAATACGTTTATGAAACCAGTTTGCGTCAGCTGCTCTAATACATTCGGGCTGCATCTTACCCTGTGATTGAGATGATCCTATGAATCCTGTGAAATTGTATGCAAAAATTATCCCAGCTGAAGTTTTTACACCAGAAATAAGTTTAGAAATTACGTCTAATGTGTTCATTCCAGTGAGAAGTCCTGTTCAACAAGGCTTGATTTTACTTCATCCATGCCCCCAGCTGTCTAATCCCAGCTTAGTTTGCTGGGGCAATAGATAATTCATGGATCATTCTGAGTAACAATAACAATTTTTTTGTAAAGAATATTAGTGGCCTTGGGAGTGCAGGTTACTGTAGCACTTGCCCCTTTCATTTAAATGAATCTTGCATTTTTAGCATTGTGAAGTGTAGCCTCAGATCGCCTCCAGAAGTTGTCCAGACAGTTTTCTCCTACCCTCAAAGCAGGATCAATTATAATCTTGTATTATATTCCTGCTGGAACTTTCTTTATGTTCTCCAATGATTCTGGGGTGATTTCCAAGATAAATTTTTAATGTTAATGTCTGAAAATACTTAAAATTAAGTAAATTATTTAGTATGGCATATCTGGTAATGAACATGCTTAGGTTTCTTGCTTTATAGTGCAATTTTAATTACTTATTCTTAAATCAACACAATTCTGCTTTAACTGAATAAGGATTTACTTTCATGTGCTTACAGATATGTTTGCTCATGCTCCTAGAGTTAACTTCTAATGCTGAGATAGTGTGAACGTTGTTACTGCTGGCAAAACAAAATCATCTGCATTGCTCAGCAGTCTAAGGAATTATGCACAGTGTTAAATCTTTAACAAATATAAAAATATGGGAAAATATATATATATTTTAATTTTTTTTAATTTTTTTTTTTTTTTTTAAAGGTTGAAGATGAACTGAGTTCACCAGTGGTGGTTTTCAAGTTCTTCCGGGAATATTCAAATAGAGGTATGTGATTTATTTAAAAACAAAACCCAAGAAACTATCTTTATAGTTTTTTAAACTACTAATTTGTAAAATGAACTTGAAGAGGTAAATGTTACGTAGTGCACTTCTCTTGTGTAATATGCTTTCAGAAAGGTTGTGAATGCTGGTCATAATCTAGTGATAGGATCTGTACATGTGATAGCTTCTTTTTTTAGCTAGACTGCAGTGTTTTTAAATTTTCATAAGTTATTTTCTGCCTTCTTGAGTGAGGAGAGATTTGCATATGATTTTGATCTTGAGAGCAGATGATGGAAGTCTCTCGTCAGCTGCAAGCTGTGTTTGAGTGTACTGATCTTTCTTGGTTTTGTTCAGGCTTTCTGTTCCTTTTAAACTTTTAGTGGCTACTTGCAAGAACCGTGTTTCTCTGCTTTACTGATTACACTTGCATTGCAGTAGTTTTAAAAACAGCAGAACACATTAAGAACAGCTCTGGAAATACTGTCACAGGTATACGGTAGCCGTGCCACATGTGGCTCTGGGCAAAACATCCTTACTTGGACGTGCTCTCCGAGAAAGGGGATTTTTGTCCTGTCAGTTACAACAGAGGACATTGCTGTGCTCTTTGCACATGCACGCTCCCAGGGTGTGGAAATGTCCAGCTAAGATGAGGCAAAAGATAGCAAGAAAACTTTGTAGCTTTGTTACGAGTGTTAGTGTTGATTTTAATTGTCTGTGGATTTATTTTTTTTTTCCTGTTGGACATGAGGGAGGCTTGGTTTTAGTTTTAATCTAATCAGTGGTTGCACTTGGAAAGCAAACCTATTCATCCTGGTCCAGTGATCTGGCGGATTGCTTTGTACATTGATGCATTTATTTGAAAAGCTTTACTAGGAAAAAGTGACCCGTCTGAATTATAAAGATGTAAGATGTTTGGCCATTTCTGCATGTTTTATGTGTATAATGGACTCTTAAATCCTTAGTATTTTTGTGTGATTTAGAACAGAAAGTAATTATTAAAATGTTATTTAAAAAGTAGCGAATGTATCAAATTAAATATTGCAGCTTACTGTGGCAGGATTTTACTTTGTGAAAACATTGTTTATGTTTCTGTTGGGGCATTTGAACCATAAAACTGAGATAAGTATTTTATTGGTTGGTTTTAAAACTAGTATATTCAACTCTGTTTTACTTCTAGTATTTGTCATGTGCAAACACACTGTTAAAAAAATCCTTATTAGACTGCTTGAGGTCCAGTACATTGTGTAGATGTGTTACATTACCTAGGAAATGTAATTGTCTTTTATCTAAATTTTAGGTTGCCTTTTGTTTAATTAAGTAAATAAAAATCCACTTCTGTGATTCTTGTATCTTTGGATTCAGATCAAACCTCACATGCCGCACAAGCCTCGACTATTCAGCACCCCATAATAAGCAATGAAAGACACATTTATGACACTTTCAATCAGTGGGTAAGAACGGATGCTTTTTCTCTTTAGGAAAAAGAAGTGACAGCAGAATGCTTCCAGGGGTTCAACAGTAATTGTAAAACCTTTGGTAGACAGTTTGACAGCTACTCTTCCTCTGATAGCCTTTACAAAACTAGCGGGCATTTTGGATTAAAAAGATGAATTTGCTCTGAAGCAAAGTTGCTTTCACATTTCTGATTATTTTACGTGTAATTAGGCTGAAATTATTACTGCATCTTAAGCTTTTGGTAGTGGACTTTTTTCCTTGGTCTTGTGGGAATATGTGAAAACTTTAGAACTCTTTAATCAGCTGCATACTTCATTGACAATGTCTGTGTAGTCATGAATAGGCAGTGTTTCTTTTCCACTTCTTAAGAGAATTAATTCTAGAAACCTGTGCTTCTAGAGAGCTGAGCACATAACTATTTGGGATCAATTGTGTAGTAATCATGGTGTACTTAATGACAACTTTGCAGAAACTTCTGACGTGTAACACTTGTAGCTTATCCCAAATTTCCATGATTTTAAGTGTATGTCCAACTTTATCATATCAGCAGCAGCTCAAGTATTTTGTTACAAGAAGTGATTTTGCTAAACAGAGTTTTCTGTATTTCTCATGTGGTTCCCCTTACCTGTGGGAAGAGTCTTGCCTGAGTCAGCGACTGCGGAGGTCATGCTGCGTACGTCTCTAACTGTGCCTTATCCCCTTAGCTAGGAGAGCAGCTGGCACAGCTGGTTCCTGCCAGCGGAGCCGATGTGGTAGAACTGGAAGATGAAGGCACCTGTGTGCGTTTTAGCCCACTAATGACTTCTGCAGGTAACATTCACTTAATACAGCCACTTGTGAAAACTGAGAGTTGCTACGGAATTGTACAGCAATCTCCTAGTATAAAAGCAGATATACTCAAGAAACTCCCTAGTATATTCTTCTATGGTGAGGATTTTTTTATAAACAAAACTATCTCAGCTTTATCGTTTTGTCGTGCCTTGACAACAGGTGTGTTAGAGGTAGGTCAGCTGCTGTATGTGACATTGCCTCATTACCTCTGCAGAGAAAGAGTTTGATTATTTTTTAAATTCATTAGGAAAAGCAAGGGGAGAAGCTCCTTGTTTCTGACAGTTGTAAGAGAAATGTGAAGGATAAATCATCCTTACCTTTCCTTCTCTCAGCTGCTTAGCACCAGATGATATTTGACCTTTTGACACAGGTGTTTCAACATGGAAATGGTGCTTGTGTTCAAAACAGAACTACTTAACTAGAAGAATTATTTACTAAACCTCTAGATTTTTCTATAATTACTGATGTAGGAGGGAAAAAAAATTAAAATCTGTGTTTTGGAAAGTGTCTGAAGTTTAATGTTTGAGCGAGCACCATACATATATACTTTGTTTAGACTTGGGAGATGCCCAGAGCAACTTGCAGAGGCTCAGGGTGAGGCATGGTATCTCCTTTTAGCTTGTGTGGGGTGAATAGCTTAGGCTATCAAAACACCCAACACCTGCATGAGGGTACACTGAAAAGTAGTTTTTAGAATAAAATTACTTGGTGATGCTGTGATGGTTTTGGTTGCTTGGTGGTTTTCCTTTGGTTTGTTTGGTTGGGTTTTTTTATCCAGCATGGAAGCTAATTCATTTTCTGTTTGGCTCTGGAAAGAGGATTTTCTAATGCTAGCTACTTACGTAACAAAATAAGGGTTGTCCTTACTAATTTGTAACATCAGAAAATCTTTTTTATTAGCTTATTTTCAATGAAATCTTTAGCAGGTCTTCATTTTGATGTATCAGTGGATAGATAACTGAAGAAAAACACTGTTAGGTAGATCAAGATATTTCAATACTCTCTGTAAATTATATTTATATACATATATGACTTAGAGTGGCTTTTTTACAGATAACTTATTTAGTTCAGACATCTATCTGTATGTCCAGTCACATTTATCACACACTAACACATCAGCTCTTTAGTTTTAGGAACTGAAATACAAGATGTTGATCAGTTAGTAGACTGCCTAAAAATGAAGATACCTGTGATGACAAGTACACTGCAACTGAGAGAGGAATTTGAGCAAGAAGTGAGAAGAACAGTAGCTTTGTTGTATATCGAAGATCTCAGCTGGCCAGGATTAGGTGTTGTAAGGTAAAGTTTTCAGTGTTTTCTTCATGTATTTGGATAGACTGTGCATGGACAGGAATACATGATCTCTTCAGTGCTGATTTGTACGTGTTGTTTGCTGATTAGTAGCTGGCTTTGTACCCATTTGAAGCTTTTAAGTTCTTTTAAAAAAAATTACCTTTTTAATGTTGCTGCTTTGAGTTCTTTGGGTTTTGGTGGGTGTTTTTAGTTTTGGGTTTTTTTTGTTTGTTTGGGTTTTTTTAAAAAAAAAAGCTGAAGAGGTGTGTTAGCAAAATTAGGGCAACAGTTCTAATGTTGGAGGCAGTGTGTGGATCTGTTAGATGGATATGTAATATGCAAGTGCATCCTACTGTATAACTTAGATTTTTATTTATAATGGGATCCACTAATATATTGAATAAAACACTTCAAGTGTCAGTTCTGATCCTCTGATACTATCTGCTAGGAAGGATTTTGTATAGTCAAAACAGTTGAAGTATGACCAATATTACCTACAAATCTGTTGTGTTCAGTTAGGCTTGCAACAGCAACCTCCTGGCACCCCAGAATCTCTGATAACTTGTTTAACTAAGCTGTAATGTTTTGAAGTTTTGGGTTCGTAAAATACAGAAATGTGTAGAAACGTGCTAAATGTCTATATATATTTTGTATGTACTGTAAAGTGAAATTACTATCTTCTGACTTGGTTTGAAGATACAACTATCACAGTGATGGGAAGAATGATGAAAAACAAGAAAAAGAACTAGAAAAAATCAATACAGAGCTTCTGAAAAAATTAAATGAACTGGAATCGGATCTCACTTTTTCTTTGGGTAACTGCACTATTTAAGAAACTTCTGTTCAAGTCATTTTACCAGCTGTGTTCTAGTGGTTCAATAGGTCATTATAATGCAATCTTACACTGCTGCATAGTTTCTACAATGGTTCTTGCAGAAACAGTATCTGTAACTTTGTTTCCTCCTCACCCCTCTTTCAGTTGGCAAACGTTCAGCAGGGTGAGCAACATGCACGGTTCTCAGAAATCCTTGTGGAAAACTGACTTATGAGCAACTAGACCGAAGAGTTTCCTTGTCAGAAAGAACAAAAGCTGCAGTGTGTTCCTCTCTGTAAACTGAGCCTTCTCAGTTAGCGCAGTATCTAGTGAAAAACACATCTCATTCAAAATCCACTGACCAGTTCACTGCTTTCTGTGGGCAGATTAAAAGCTTCAGATTACTTTCATGATAATTAGAAGCACTTCCACATTTACATAGTGCCACGTTATAGCTGAAATAATATTAATTTTCTCACTCAAAACTCTGATCTCTGTTTAGTCAGCTTTCAAAAATCAAGTCCCCTAGAATCGTAGAACCAACTAATCTAATGGCAGAAAGTTTGAAGCATATCCATCACTGATGTTCTGTATGCGACTCCTTAGCTGTATAAAATAGCCACTGTTTGTCTTGTTTAGATGTTGTTTTCTCTTCTCTTTTTGAAAACCCACAGGGCTGAGCTTTTTTAGTCTGTGTAATTTATATCTATGCAGATACTGCCCTTAATTACTGAAGAGAGTGTGTGTGCGTACGTATGAGGATTTCCAGATTCGCAGCATGGGTGTGGCACCTGTTGTGAGAATGCATTTTTGTACATCGCAAAGACTTATCCTCCCTGTGCTCACAGGTCCAGAATTTGGAGGGCAGAAGAACTGCATTTACATTGGCATGGTAACTGAGGACCTGGACGTGTCGGAGTTAGTTGAAACTATTGCAGCAACAGGCAGAGAAATTGAAGAAAATTCAAGAGTATGTATTAATAAATCACAAAGCATTTCAGCACCTTTTATTTTTCCCTTCCATGTTGGCTTCAGGACGTGGTTTTGTTCTTTGTGAAAGTAAAAATCGTATTTGCCTGCAACAAAAGGTATTAATTGCTGTGGAAGTAATAATCTGTGTCCACATAAAGAGAACTTGTGTTAGAGGATTATGATATTCTGAGGATGTCCTGATTTCTGTTCATGGTCCTGTGTTCAGTAGTTCTAATGAAAAACTTCAGTAGTACTAAAATTTAATGTGTGGGGGGGAAAAAAAAAAAGGGAAGGTGCAACTGATTGTCAGCTAGTGTTTCTTATCACTGCTGGATGCCGTGGGATTCAGACTGTTTATGTACCAGCTTTAAGATAGGACTGTGCCCTAAAATGTGTGAAAAAATTTTAATTGGAGGCTTAAAAGAGGAAATTACAGATTACCTATTGAAGTAACAAAGCTGATTATGTAACTTCTTTTTCGTAAAAGCATTTACCTGATCAGAGTTTTCCAGATGTTCTCTAAAGTAGAATTCCTGAATGGCCTGCATCACAAATGCATGTCTGTCCTTCCGTTCCCCTAGTGTTGGGCATTTAATTTTCTGACCTAAAAAATAAACAGAACTTCAGAAATCCTTTGCCTGTTTCTGCCGATGGGAACGTGTTGATTTTGGCAATGAAACTTTTTCTGTCAATGTTTTCTGGAGACTTTCTGCCCAATCTTGACTTCCTATGCTGTTTTGAGGGTGAGATGAAGGACAGTTGGCCCGTAGAATACCTTTGGTTTTTTTAACCACTGCAGTTGAGAGATTAAGAATCAACTGTTGGAATGTGAGCCACTCTGATCCTGAAGCTTCTAAGGAGGAACAAGGAGTAGTGGAGGACTCGGGTGCAGTCCTTGGAACCAGCTACTGTTCAGTCTCTGGTACTGAAAGGACCTTGCACCATTTGATCCAGAACTGAGAAGCAGAATCAGTCTGTGAGAATGACACTTGAATTGTTCACATAAGTGATGTTCGGTACAAGAGGGATACTCCAGTATCAGTGAGCCCTTAGGACACGTAGATAAGTGCACTAAAAGGCAGAACCCAAATTTAAGACCAACATCTTGACTGGACTCAGTGGTTCTTCCTTGTACTCCCAATGCAACCCCATTGCACTCCTCCTGTAGTGAGTGCATTGGGGTGTTTAGCCTGCTGCGGTGGTCAGTTCCTGGCTTGCCTCTCTCCGGGGAAAGGAGCAGCTTCCTCCTTTTCCTCTGTTTTTATTAACTAACAGTAACCCAAATTTTTGGCATTTTGTAGGAAGTGTCTGTCATCTCAGCCTTATGCAATATTAAAACACGTATTAAGTTATGGAAATTGGCATTTGTCCTGCACATGACAAAACTGTGACTTTGTTTTTTGTTCTCTTGGTTTGTGCATTTATTTGTCCCTGCAGCTCCTGTAAGCTGCTTCCCTTTGCAGTGTAAAACATCACTGGTGCTGGCGTAGGACGCCACAGGGATCAGATTGGCAGTCGTATGTTAAGTCTGAAGAACAAAGCTGAACTTGTAGCTAGATTGACGCGTACCTGGTTAGACTTACTGTGAGGCTAAAGTTCTGGACACTTAAAGAAACAAAAATCTACTTTATAAACCTAAGAATTCTTCCCAGTCAGATTCAGCATCTGACAGAATGCTCATATGCTAAGCAGGTCTTTGAAGAATTTGGGTCACAGGCTCGTCTCTAAGTAAAAGAAAAACACGTCCCATTCCTGTTTAAAATGACATTCTGTCCTCTAGGTATATCTCTTAAAAATCCTGCAGTCAGCCTTTAATTCTTTAATTTACAGTCATAATGAAATACTGCTTGTCAAATACTGTCTTAAAGTAGAAAAACATCCGACTATCATGTTTACATTCTCAAAACCTGAACTAAAAAGACAACGTGAAGTCCAAATAATATATATATATATTAATGTAATTTCTGGTTTTCCTTAGCTGTTGGAAAACATGACTGAAGTTGTTAGAAAAGGGATACAGGAAGCACAACTACAGCTTCAGAAAGCAAATGAAGAACGACTTCTGGAGGAGGTAAGGCTATAAACATCAGTTACCTTGAAATAACTTGTCACAACATAGGGAGCCTGCTCACCAGCCAGTGTTTGATTGTGTGCTTCACAGGGACTGCTACGACAAATACCTGTAGTAGGCTCTGTGCTGAACTGGTTTTCTCCATTCCAAGCCTCACCAAAGGGAAGAACATTTAACTTAACAGCAGGTAGGACTTGGTGCATCTGCAGCCATGTTATGCTGTTAGAACTGTTTCCAACTTTATACTAAAACTGCAACACGCTTTCTTGTGCTGATTTGATCATGAGTGACATAATCCACCCTTGGGAGGTAAAAGAACATGGCCGTTGCTATTTCTGTAACACCCAGTAAGACAATCTTCTAACCTCACTTGTACAGTTTACATTTTCTTCTTGCATGTTGAGTCACGTTAAAAAAGCTGTTTTAGGTATTGGCATTTATTAATAGAGGGATAATGACTGTGACTTCCGGCTACATACGCAGCAAGAGTTCGGCAGTTATGCTGTGTTTATCAGTGTATAAGCTAGCAGGGTAGCTCAGGCCCTTGGACAGCGCTTCCCCGTGCACACGCGTCCTCGAGCCTGCTTGCAGAGCGGTGCTCTGAGGTTCTGCTGTGCTACTGGGACTTGACATCTCTGTGTGAAATCCTGGTTTGGGGTATCATCTGGCTATTGCCAGGCTGAGACAGCGCTGGCTTGCATGCCATGTCTGACAGGACAGGCTAAAACTAGCTGGGGACTAGCACGAACGTGGCTTTGTGGGAGTCAGTAATGAACGGAATATTACAATGTAAAAGACTATCATTTTATTCATATCTGTAATTCATGCCTAGTGATGTGAAAGTAACTGTTGTTTTTACATCATTAAGAATGATGTACTAACATAACAGTTCCTGAAATTATAAATTTTCACTTGAAAATTAAAGTCTTAAGAATATTTCTCACCTCAGCAAAGTGTCGGTTGGACCTAGAATAATAGCCCAGCTGTGTGTGCATCTTTGTAAAGAGTGAGCAAGGCTTTCTGCTGTATTTGGGATCCTTCTTTCTGATTTGTGATGCACCCACTGGAAGGCTCTTATGGCAGAGGACAGCAGGGTTTCCTTGGGAATACGTACCCCTTGCAGAGCTGGATGTCTCTTCCAAGTGCACTGCGCAAGAGCTTGCAGGTGGGAGTGTGTTGAGTGCCCAGTGGAGAAGGGGAAAGGGAATACTGGGTGTAGCAGTGTTGGGAAACTTTATTCATCCTTGTAAGTCTCAGCACTCGTGTCCCCGGGTACTCAGAGACCAACTATCATCACGTGACAGTTTCAGCTCAACTAGCAGATGCAGTTTCAGAAACATGCAGTAAAAAGATTGTTACATACCTTATAAAAACAGATGAACAGAAACCTTGACTAGTTTGTGCTGTATTCAACTTAATACCTTTCTCTTTGAACCTGCAGGCTCTCTAGAATCCACAGAGTCTACATACGTCTCAAAAGCCCAAGGAACGGGCACTACTCCACCACCAACTCCTACTTCCAGCCTTGCAAAGCAAAGACTTCCTGGTAAGTTTCTACATCTTGGTTTTATTTATAAGACTTGCTAAAACATCCTGCCATCTGAGTTGCATGACAGTGGAAGGCTGGCATGACTTTTCATCTTTCATAATACCTGGAACTAGAACTTATCTTCAGGTGCCTTAAGTCTGCCTTAAAAACCTCAATTTCAGCACAGCACAGAACACCAGCCCCATCTGTTTTCTCCCCAGTAATTCTTCCTGGGGTTACAGGAAGTTTTCATCCCATTAATTGACAACCACCCATGAAGTGTGGAATATTATGAGGTTATTGAATTTTAAAAACTAGCAGGTAAACAAGCCAGAAGTTTTATTTGAAATAAAGGCATAAATAATGTATTATCATGTATTTGAGCAACGGCATTTCTGTTGCTACCTGAGACTTTGTGGACAGTCATTCTAAGGTGAAGATCTATTAAATCCACGGCACTTCCTGTGTAGTTGTATTAGGAATGAATGTTCATTTGACTTGCAGGAAACCCGTAGTTTTACCTCACCTTCTGAGCTGGCTGGCTTGCAGCCTGACATTCTCAGTGCAAGGTTTTACCCTAGAATGAGTTCCCTATCATGCAGGCAGCTCGTTTTCCAGCTGAATTTAGCCCTCTCTGTTTACACGGGATAAAATAACAGGTGCTTTGCCATGCATACAGATCTGTAACTGCAAGAAAGTATTTCTGTGTTTAGGGTATGAGTTAGCACCCGAATAAAATCTATCTGTAAAACAGATTTGTAAAATCCAGTTTTAAAATTTACATACTGTCTTTGAAACTTAACTTACGCATACCACATTGTGTATTTGCTGCCTTCATTGGTACTCTATTCTCCAAACACTTCACAGGTCAGAAAATTTTTAAGAGGTCTCTTAGAAGTTCTGATGCCTTCAGTGAGACCAGTTCAGTCAGCCACTGTGAGGACCTAGAGAAGATGGATCAGAGACCCCCAACTGTGTCCCCTGGCCAAGAGCAAGGACCTTTGGAGACAGAAAAAACAGAGGTGCAGAAGGAGATGGTGAAGACAGACACTGAGGACATTCAGAGTGAGGAGTCACCAAATGACTGCACAGAGGTAGAGGAACAAGAAAGTCAAAGATAAAATCCAGACTGGAGTTGGGACTGTGCAGAGGAAGCCCGTGCCCTGGGAGGCAGGGTATTAATGATGCATTTAAGTGTGAACAGTGCCACACGCTAGAACAGTAATAACTACTGTAACTTGGTCACTGGGATTTTGCACAAATACAGATTCCACCCCAGGGGACAGAGATTTGTCTTACTGTACACGTGTTACAGTTGCTTTAATCCTCTACGTGTCAATGTCACCAAAGTACTAGTGGCATTTATTAACTGCTCATAAATATTTGCAAAAACAATTGGCAGTGATCCTTCCCGTAGGAATCTAAGCATGATAATGATTGCTAACGAACCAATCAGCCACACCCAAGATTACGAATACTGTTGCACTCAATAATGGTAAAATTATCTTACCTTACGTTGCTGCACTTAAAAATAATCAACTGCCAATTGTTCACCTCTTCAAGATTTGAAATTCAGTTTATCCCCTCCTGCAAAACATCTACTGCAGTCACACTAGCTCTGTCTTGCTGCTTTTTTTTTTTTTTTTTTTAATGCCTACCAAGAGCCTTGCCAAACAGTCGTGGTGCGGTGAGCATGAGGGATGGGTGCCCGTGTATATAGGAGTCACTGACCTGTACTTTGCCATCAACCATTTTTTCCCATTCAGCTCAGGCCCTGGTGCAGCGGGGACGAAGCTGATGAGGTTTAAGGCTTTTAGAAAGACATAGTGCCTCTGCATGCCTCAGCGGCCTCGTGCTTCTGCCGCTGGAGAGAATCACCAACGCACCATTTTCCTTTGCACGCCATCTAAAACCAAATACTATTGAACACATTTATGTAGTGTAACTGGAGTTCCTTCTGTTGTGTATTTTTAAAGATAGTTGTAGTAAAGCTTGAAAAACCAATACATTTGTGATGGTTTCAACACTTATTTTTTAACTAACAGTAACTTACCTAGGGTGGGAACTGTCCAGACTCAAAGAAATTACACAGGTTATTTACACTACAGCACAGCTTGGTGTCTAGGACTGCTTCACGCCCAAGCCAAGCCTTGGGTCAATCCAAAGCTACCATGGACCAGTCCTCCCTGCCCGGATCAGCTTAACC
Source organism: Tetrax tetrax (assembly GCA_009806455.1). NCBI lineage: Eukaryota > Metazoa > Chordata > Aves > Otidiformes > Otididae > Tetrax > Tetrax tetrax. The sequence continues at coordinate 71,281 of WHYT01015578.1, read as the reverse complement.
ACACTGGTGCAACTTTTCAGAGCCTCTTGGGGAAGAGAGATCTTTGGAAAAGCTTGCTTTGCCCAAGGTGTTGGATTTTGGGGAAAACCATCCCATCCTTGTAGAACTGGATATAAATATTGTAGTTTGCTTCCTCTGGTTATTTGTTTTTCTCCCCTTTAAAGGTTTAAATTAACACGTAATGGCTGTAGTGGTAGCAGGACGTATTTGATCATCTGAACAAGGTGGGGGTTTTGATCTGTACTGACATCTGACTTGACTTTCAGCTTCTAGAGCCTGTGGGGCGGGAATGCCATGCAGAAGGGTAATTTTGCTGTTGGAGTAATTTATGTAAATCAGAGTGCAATTTTTCTAAAGTGCAAAAACAATTAAATTGACTGGTCTTCCTTACTGGTTTCTTTGGTGCAATGAAGTATATTAATAAGAGTAATTTGTTGGTGATAACTTTATCACCACAAGGATTAATTTTTAATGTTTTTATATTTGGAAGTGTTAAACCAGTAGTTCTGTTGGAATGAGCTTCATTCTTTAGATACTATCTGAATGTTTCAATAAAGATTCTTCAAATTATTACTCTTGAATTGAATTAATTTATTGTTGAATATTGTTGATAGTTCCCTATGTTTCAGTGAGCTTTAAGTATGTGGACAATTTCAAAAGTACACATCAATGTAATGGCTTCCCTTCTCGGTCCCTCAGCACTGCTCCCTCTTTATCTGTGCCCATCAAAAACTACTGCATTACAAACCAAGCCTAATTCTTACTTCAAAGTAGCAGTGATTCCTGCATAAGTAATGCAGAAAAAGCAACTTCCTTCTATCAAAATATTTTATTTTGAAAAGCACAGGACCATTAATATTTGAGCCCAGCAATATGGTCTTTGCAACACCTTGCTCTTCCTGCAAGACTACACTTCCCTAAGCAGTTGCGGTGCTTGGTTCCAGGTCAGATCTTGTCAGAACAGACCTGCTCCCACAACCCTTCTTCATTTTTTTTGTAGATGCGAGGTTTCCTGTCAGGAAACAGGGAGTGAGATGGAAATGGATGTTCTTTTAAAAATGTTAATGTAGATCTAATGTGGGAAACAAAGTGGGGTGGCTCAGCCAGAGGCGACGTGGAAAGGTTCTGAAAAACAAGATGGTAGAAGAGCTGCTTGACCTTCGGAACACAAAGTTCTCAGTTCTTCTGCCTTTTAATAAGATTATTTCCCACCCTCCCCACAGCAGCACACTGGGAAAAGTTTTGACACACCCTACCCCCCTCTCTCTCTACTCAGGCAGAAAGGAGGAAAAAAAAAACCAACAAACCAACAAAAAAAAGCATCAGTTTCAAATACCTGTAAAATCTGTTTATCATCTTGTTCCAACCAGAAATCCACGTGTGGGAAAGGCCTCCAGAAATAAGGCCCAATATGGAGCTGCTCCGTCTCTGCATCGTAAATGTTAGTCAGCTGTAACAACACAGGGAGCCTTAAGGGTTAGGCGATGCTTACTCGGCTGAGAGACAGCCATTCACTTCAGCTGGAAGGCCTTGAGCTGCAGCTTCTGTCTTAGACAAACCGCGTGCCAGCTCGGCCCCACGGCACTCCTGCTGCAGAGATTAACCAGTTATCTGACAAAGGTGATGTTGAACTGTAACAACACACCCAGAACAGGAAGATGGTGCTGGGATTATGGCTGTGACCATGCCGTTATCCTAGGGGATAGTCACAACAGCCTGGGAAAGAGCGGTACGTCCGAGAGCAGGCTTACCCTGGCAGAAGTGGTTTGATCTCCACTGCTATCCTTCGCCTCCGCCCTTCCCTCTTTCTCAGTTGTTTTGTTACTGACAAAACGCCACCAAAGCATTTTTTTCCTCAAACGTTTGACATTTCATTGCCCTTAACCAGTCTCCCCGTCCAGCAAAAATACACTTTCTTCAGTTATTTTTACTCACTGTTGCTCCTGTTAAAACATGGGCTGAACGCAAATCTTCATCTGGTCCTTTTTCGGGGAAGGTTGCAGGGAAAATCTCTGCTGTTTTCACATTCACAGCTGGTAGGAAACAGAGTTAAACATAGAATCAATTAATTCTCACAAAACACTTGCTGAAAATGACCATGTCCCCAGCATGACTATGTTGCAGGCACTTTAGAACCCATCAAATACAATTTCTCAGTACCACAGACCCCTCACCCTGTGATCGCATATTTCTAATTATTTTGTTTTGGCAACCTTTCAATATTCCAGAAGAACCTCTTCAAAGATACTTAAGCTAATTAGAAAAGAAACACCAAATGAACAACGAAAGGAAAGCTGTCCCCAAAAGTTAGTTCAGTACATTGATACTGGCAAAATCCTAAGTACAGTGAAATGAAAAAACCTGCTTGCGTTTGTACGCAGTCACTGCCACGTGTGCATGCACCTCGCTGTGGGGCCAGACGAAAACTTGTTTCTACCTACATCTCCAAGAGCAGCAGTTAACTTTTCGGATGGGCTTTACCTAGTCATCAAAAGCAGCCCATTTCCTATTGGAATCTGAAAAGCAATCCAGTAATTCTGGATTTAACTCACCTATTCCATAAATGATTGGAAAGTGAATATCCTTCTCTTCTCTGTCATTTAGTTCTGTGAGGAAAAAAAAAAAAAAAAGTCAAACTCCTAGAGTTTTAGATTTTTTTCAGAGCAGCATTCATTTAACTGTGTATTGATCAGAGAAAAACAGAGCTGGTATTGCTTAAAGACAGAAAAAACCCAAGGAAGCCTACAAGAAACACGGGAAGGAAGGTACAGGCCAATAACAACACGCCTGGGTGCTGGAGCAGAGCTGTCTCCCACAGCAAGGCCAGCTCCAACCAGCTCCCACACCGCTTCTGCACAGACAGTTTGCGGGACAAAAACGCCGTGCAAAACTACCGTGATGCCAGGTTTCAAAGACGTAAGTCACCAACCACCTTGGAATGCAAAGATGATGGCAACATAACCGGAACATGATATGAAGAAAAGGAAATTAGTTCCTTCTTTTCAGTATGAACTGAGTGAGGGAGCTCATGAATTCACCCACAGCCGCAGGGAGGCAGGCGAACAACCCAGCAAGCGGAAGGCCTGCAGGTGCCTTTCCCAATTGCCTCTGAAGGGTACCCACAGACACGCGCTCTCTTTGCGCAGGACAAAGGAGGCAAAACAACCTGGTAACAGTCACGGGTGGTTCTACTGCCAGTTGCATCTCAGCAGCCCTTGGTAAGGAGAGACTCCCTGCTGCACCGTCCATTTGACATCACCACACACACACTACTGGCAATAACACCCAAAATTACAAATCGTAACAGGACTCATGCTGTTCTTTCTTACAGGACAGCTAAGAACACGGGTGACCCCTGCATTTTGATTTCAGAGGCTACAGATAGTTCAAAAACCAAGGAAACATCTTACCTGTTACACAGAAAGTCACTAAATGAACGTCATCTGGTTGGAGATCGAACGCTCCTACAGCAACGACAGCAGCAATGTGTAAGAGTGACAGGTGGCAAAGCAGGTGCTGTGCATAGATGAGGGGGCACTACCAGTGCTGCGCGCTGCAGCACGGATGGGCAGATACCTAACGCACTGCTCCTAGGTGAGGCAACAGAGCAAAGAGCGTTTTGCAGATCCGCTTCAAAGTAAAGCCACAGCTACTAAACGTAACAGTAATCTACAGAGTTGCCACTTTTAATGGCAAAAACATGCTAAAAAGGGTTGTGCCACTTCTTTTACTGACACTGGTTTAGCTCTGGCATTGTGTTAGCTCTGCTTTAGATCAGTATACATTGAACAGCTTATATTTAACTATTTTCCTAAAATGTTACATATATAGTGAGCAAACCTTGTCTTTCACTAGCTGTATTTTAATTATACTTCTCTTTTTTTCAAAGTTCTACTAGCAATACAATGTTATTATTTCAAGTTGTAACTTGGTGCAAGAAAATCAGAAGGTTGAAAACAATAAATTACCAAAAATACTTAATTCTGTACAGAACTCTCGTACGACATACCACACAGCTAAGAGGAATCCCTGGGTGCAATGGCCATGAGGGTGCGTCCCAGGACCTTTGCTGGTTCCCTTTTCCTTTTTGTTTTCCCCCCTGGGCCACCTCCCTCCAATCCAGACATCTACCCCCGTTCCTTCCCCGTTCCGGTGGGGCCAAGGCCTCTCCAGACTGCAGAAGTGCCCAGCACTTACAGGCTCTAAGCAGACACTCGATGTTACCAGTTTGTTTGTAAAGCACTGCAATTGCTTCTCTGGACGTAGGTTTCGTAAACAGACATAACATCTTTCATCAGACAATCACAAGGGTAATTAAATTTACCTCATCGCAGTAAGGTACGAAATGAAGATTAACTAAGCCACCCACACGTACAGATTTAGACTGTGACAACACCGGATCAAGATGAGGCAGCGTGTTGGCAGCAGAGCCAGGAATCAAGCCCAGCTGAACTGCACGCCAGGTCTACGTGCCAGAACGTAAGCCAGTGGCAATGACAAGCTAAGACCCTCCATCCCGCACACTGGCCGTACGGGAGGGAGCCTCTGAAGCCCAACCCCTCTCCACACCAAGTTCTCAAGTAGAGAAAACACCCTTCAAAGTTAATCCAGATTTCTTTCCATGAACCAAGCGGCTCAGATTACAAACAAACTTTACTCAAATCCAGTCAGAATTAATTTTTTTTTGGACATGAGAGTGGAAAAAACATGAACTTACTAAGAAGCTGATTAGTAAGTTTTTGTGATAACTGCCTATCATCATTGAAACCTCCAACTAGGTGCACTTCCAGCCTAACAGAGATGGAATAACAGGAAACAGCAGTTAAAAACACATCCCAAAGTGAACAGTTTTACAAAATAATCCCCAGCCCAGACTGCAAAGCAATCATTAGAGCCTCACTTGTTACAGTCACAGGTGCCAAACTGGTTTGTGTTACATTGCAAGTTATGGTAATTCCATTCTGACCACTTCAGGGATCATCCAGGAAACAGCACAAACCTAAAACTTCCAGAGGCATTGCACGCATGCAGTTCTAAGTAACCCAGGCTATCGCCGATGGTCAGCGCCTCTGGACTGAACTTAGTAACCACCTTCCAGCTCCCAAGAAAGGGTTAATTAAACATGAAGAGTTTTGTTCCCGTGACCTCCTCACAACTACTCTGGACCGAACAGCAGGGTTCTTCTCTGAGAAGTGTCTATGTAAAGACAAGTCCTGACAAATCACAGCTTTTTAGAGACCATATCTTCGAAGTTCATTGAGTTTTTGTTCTTATGAAACTACTGGGGCAAAGAGACCCATGTCCAGAAAGAATCTTGTTTGCTAAATTCCATGTTGGAGCTTTTTTCCCCACTGTCCTATCTCCCAATTTTTTTTTTCTTAAATGTGGGACTTAAAAAAATCCCAGATGGATTCTCAGATATCAGAAGAATTTACGAGACCAACAGTCTGGAAGGAAAAATAGAACGTAAACCCAAACCCAGTTGTTTGGAAAATTTCACTTATCAGAAACAAAAGTCAACTAGGAAACAGTAAACACCAAACCTCACAACGGCATTCTACAGAGACACTACTCAGAACAGAACCATGCTTTAAACCACTGCTAAAAATACCCTCAAAATCATCAACGAAATAATTTTCACTTTACATGTGATTCCTTATCAAGAGATATTTCCTGCACAATTAACTTGTCTGAACCCCATATAATCACATAACAATTCCCCACCGCACAAACCGGAATAACCTTTGTGAAAAACAGTGCACAAGAAATAACAGAGCAGAGCTGACCTCCCGTGTCCTGTGGTGTTAGAGAAAGATTTTACTGAACTCATGATGAGTGACACCTCAGCTTCCGTGTCCGATCCGTCGCAGTGTGTCAAGCAGGTAGCTCCACTGCCTGAGGAAGACAAGAGAAGACAGTTAACGACACTGCTGGAGGCCGTTATGAACTATAACGGAAATCAATAATGCTTTACACTACTATAGCAGCGTAAGAGCTACATCCAGCACCTTCTCACGTCCTCTCAAGACAGCAGCCTCGAGAAGAGACAGCCTGACTGAAGGAGGCAACCACCTCTTTGTGGGCCCCATTATAAAGTCACCAGAACTCAGCTGAGGGGCGCAAGTGCCCTCTTAAACCAGGATCAGGTAACAGCTCTGATGTCAGAAATCCAGGCACATAGTGAGGGTCTTTCCACAAATTCTACCTCTGTTATTACCAAACCCTGCGGGCTCAAACTGCTGAACACAGCTACGGTCTGCAGCTGCCACTACCCACTGTGCAGGAGAGCAGATCCAGTCTAGGATCTGCTCATTGAGCAACCTCTGACACTAAACACACCAGCTCTTTGAACAACTCATTTATTTAATACATCATGTGACTTTTTGAGATTCAAGTTTATATAAACATAATTGCAGTTCCTTTTGTTAATGCAGCATAAACCAATACTACTTCAGTACCTCAGAGGTACAGGTTTTGTTCCTAGCATCCTTTAAAGGTACCTGTGTGTCGGAGCACAACTATGTGGCAGGTAGTTGCATCATCTGATCCAAGAATAGAAACGGAACCTATTTTAAAGAGAGAAACACCGTAAGAACTCCGCTCACACAACCATTGCTTCAGTAGAAGAAGAAAATGTTTGTGTTACTGCGTACCGTCTTTAGGGGTAGTTACTGCAAATTCTCTCTGCTGGACATACAGAAGACCTTTGGGTTCCACAATTTGAGCAGGCTGACTTCTTAGAAGCTTTGCCTTTTCCTAAAGATAAATGATAACAGAGACTACAGTGGCTGAATTCTCAGGTGTATCCATTACTTGATAGAAACATCACCTCTGAAAAGCAAAGGGAGCCAGGTCAGACAGAAACACGTATATTTTGTATTATGGAGTATCCTGAATTTTGAGAATTTTTCCACTTTCCTGCCACTGACCTAGGTAATTGTTAAATCCCATCACTCCATAAACACACAAAACTGTTTTCCCAGCTTTACAGATGATAAAATGGAGGTACAACAAAAAGCAATAGGACTTGGCCAAGACAACACCAGAGCTGATCTTAGAAATTTATTCAGGACAGGAAACTTCTGAAAAGTAAAAGCTGCAGATTCTACTGCCACAATCCAGTGTATCTATTTAGCACTTATCAAAACACTATCTATTAGCTTGCTTGGTGCACGGAATGCCCAGCGTCCTGGGCTGCGACTGCCGCGGTGCCCTGCCACAGGCCCGCCGGGTGGGCCTCAAAACACACCTCATAGTTTTATCAAGTTTGCACCGCTTTTCTACAAAACCTCCGTTTCTAAAAAAAAACCCCAGCGTTTGCCGATGAAAATCGCCTTCCCAACCAGCTCTGCTCAGCAGTTCCCGCCGCGCGCCGGAGGGCTGCAGCACTCTGTGCCGCAGGCGAGGTTCGGACCCTCCTGCCAGCGGCTGCTCTGACTTTTGCAGCCGGTTCCCGTCGCTGTGGCGCAGACAGGGCCAGCCCGGCCAGCCGCACCCGCCCCGCCGCCGCCGGGCGTTTCCGCTACCGCCCCGGGGACACCGGTCGCACCGATGTTCAGTCACCCCGTGCCTTTTCGCTGTCGCAGCGCGGGGAGCGGCCGCCCCAGCCCGGGCCCCCCGGCCCCCCGCTCCGCCCGGCCCAGGCGGCGGCGGCTTCCCGCCGGCAGCCCCGCGCGCCCCGCTGCCGGGCCCCTTCGCGCCGCCACCTCCTCACCTCGAGCTGCGGGTAGGCGCGGATCATGTCCCCCGTGGGCCGGGCCAGGTCGATCCGCTCACCGTTAATCAGCAGCGGCATCTCGGGGAGCGCGCCCAGGCCCGCGGCGGGAGGCGGCGGCGGCTCCGCGCTTCCTCCCCAGGGGCGGGGCGGGCCGGGCCGGGCCGGGCGGCGCCGCGCGGGGCGCTGGGAAAGCGCGGCGGGAAGCGGCGGCACCGCCCGCGGGGCTCGGCCGGGGCGGGCGCGGGGCCCGGGGCCGCGCCGCCGGGAAGCGGCCGGTCACGTCAGCGCCTAGGGAGCGCGGCGCCCTCCGGGTGCAGAAATCCCCTCCTCCCCCGACATTATCCGGAAGTTATTAGTGTGGTTTTGGAAAGTCACAAATGAACCCACGCCCCTATGCCCCTTGCCCGCCCGCACCAGCCACAAAACGAAATTTCAGACAATCCCAAAGATGACTGTTTTCCCTTTAGACCGGGATTTTTCCTCGAACGGTCTGTGCACGATCAGCAAGAAACAAACGCGGCAGCAGCAGTGCAACGCGCCGGGCAGGGAGAGGCCAGCCGGGCCGCGGGGCTGTGAACGGCCAAGGACAGGAATAGTCCAGGGCCCTCCCGGCACCTGTCCTCTGCCACCCTCCCAAAAGCAAGCACTTACAGCAGACCCCTTCTTCAAAAGATACGCTGTATTTCTCAGGTAAGGCAAAATCCCCACCCCCGAATCAGCATGCCTCTCCCTGCTGTTGGTATTTCCAGAACAAAGTATCCTCACAAACGCAGCGCCTGCCCGCTCAGGTGTCTGCAATTACACACGGCCAGGTCTGTCACAGAGGGGAGCGCGGTTCCCGTCTTTGTTTCAAGCAAGGCCCTGTAGTGCATGCATGTCAACTGCACTTTCAGTGCAGACAGTTCAACGTCTACACATTCTTTATGTTCTACTGTGTCACCTACGTCTTTCCTTTTTCGCTGTCAGTGAGACGTGGAAGTTGTTCATCTGTATCGAGTACCTGGTACTACAGCTGGGAAAGTTTTACACAGGCCTCATTTTGTAAGAAACTACTGACTACATTGCTTAAAGACATGAAACAATAGAAAAGGGCAGCCTTCAAAGGACATTTTCCTTGCTGTTGATGTGAGAGGGTCCTTCTATGCCACGAGAGAATGCAGTTATTTCAGATGGAAATCTATTGTTTATTGCTGAGGACTGACAGCAGAGAGAACTAAAATTAAAAACAAAAACTTAGTCTTAATTGACCCAATGATGAACAGATCCACTGAGGTATTTTGCAGTATCATCCCCGAAATTCATTTTTGCAGTCTGTCAGAACAAACATCCTAACTTTGAGAGGCTAGACTACACAGAGAGATCCTTAGTTACATACAGAGATGTGTTGTTCAAAGCTGTAAGATTTGCACTGTTTGCATTGATCTCCGCTGGGTCTGAATAGAAAATGTCGTCTTGAAAGCCTCCTAGTTCAGACTCTAAAGAACAGCAATTAGAGTTTAGTCCCAAATGCATAAAATTTCCAACTGTTACACAAATAACATTTATTTTTTCCACTGTTTATAATCTTACTCAAATCTAAAAGCCAGCAATCATGAAAAGAAGACAAGACAAGACAACTATGCAGAGAAACTCTACCCTGCCACATGCACAACACAAGGACACCAGTGACACCATCAATTCCTTTCTACTAGGGAAGATTTTTTTTTTTCCCCAGCATTCACATATAAACTTCAAAACCTGAAAATAAATACCTGTCTCAGAGTGCTTCACAAGCACTCCAAACAAAACTATCTACAAATCATACATTGAGCTACTCCGTCATTTTCAACTCTTCCAACAATTGTCACCTTCACAAGTCTGAGCTTTCACAGCTGGGAAAGTTGTGTGCCAGCTACAGATTTCAGGACCAATAACGCTTATTATCATCTGAATACACTTTCCACTATCAAGCGGCTTTACCAAATACTGTTCTACAGACAGGAAAAGCTTAAGAGAGGTGTGCAAAAGAATCACTGTCAGACTCAGTTCATGGCTTCCCTACCATGGGATCACACCATTACTTTGAAACCAACTCAAAAACAGTCATCAGAGTACAGTTCAAACACCAACAATGGAATTCTGGTCCCCGTATAAATCAGTAGGGAGAAAGATCAGAATTCCATCCCTGATATATAAAACTTTGTAGAGAAACATCAGTAAACAAAGTTTTTAAGAGTCAGGAAAAACTATAAAAAAAAAAAAATAAATCTTGTAAGTCATAAAAACCATTTCAATGTGAAATTTGTAAAATATCACCCTATTTATTCTCTAAGTTCTTCTAGCAACATATGACTTTATCATAACATACCTGTAGAAATCTGATGATTAAGAAACAATAATTTTTCTAAATGTAGTTACTTAAACATTTGCCAGTTTGGAAAATTGAGCTCAAGTCTCTTTACAGAGCAAAAAATTGCACACAATTTTTAACCTTTTCACTTCTGATTCTCCATGTCATTGAGGGTACGGCACATAAGAGTCTTGAGGGGAGCCAATGCTGCTCACTGGGCTCCGGGTATTTGACTCGTAAGAATTTGGAGCAATTTCAACCGCACCATCATTTTGAGGGGTTTCTCCTTTCAAAAAGTCATCATCTTCATCTTCAGAAGTACCCTGCATAAATTTAAAAGGATCAGATGAGAGCAGAAAGATATTCCAGGTCTCTATCAAGATTTGAAAGAAGTAATGAATGCTGAGACCAAACTGGGTATTTCTAAAATAAATTCTGAAACGTTGCAATAATCAAATCTGCTAATCAAAACGCTGCAGGAAAGTTTATAAAGTTACCAATTAATAAAGCTACAATATCATAAAGTATTTTTATGTATTATCACAGGAACAAAAGAAAAACACACCGTTCAAAGGACTCAAAAATCTGACATAGGATAGACATTCTGGAAGAAGGTGAACAGGCTACATAGGGGCTTTAGGAGGAGATAATTCAGGATTTGGGTGGTACTACAATAGTCATAACTAGTTGGAATGGTAAGAGATGCACTCTCATGATGAAGCACGGGAACTAAGCCATATCTACAAAGTGGATTTCCCAGTGACAGCAGCATGTCCATATTCTGAGGGTGTTCGTAAGCATTCACAGTGGTCCTGGGCTTCCAAACGAACTCCTCTGCAGAAGAGGGGAACAGTGCTCTCAAAGCAAGGACAGATCAATCCCTAAAGCTTCCTAATTTCAATCACAGTTTCCTCTAAATGTTTAGTGTACTCATATCTACTAAAAATATAGTAATCCTGCAACAGAAGCAGCTGATAGAGATTTGGCAAAAGCTGAACTGCATTTTGATCAGAAAAGATTACCTTCTTAATGGGTTTCTTCAGATTCTCAAGATCTTCAGCACTCAGCTCTTCCCAAAACTGATAAAAAGGATCAATGGTCTTCTTTGATCTGAAAGAGGAATTAAAACACAGTAAGAGTTAATGGATTCAGGAAAAGTCTTATGTATTTCATTTTAGTAATACAACATAAAATGCCTGGCATTTTGACAGCCCTCTGTAGGGTTTCACAAACTATTCAACTAATCCCTATATAATCCTCAATTAATCCCATGAAGAAATAACTCCATTTTGCTAACAGGTATAAGTTACAGCTGTTTGCTTGAGGAGTCACATCTCCCAATTCCTAGCTAAGTGTTTTTAATGCTACACTATGCTCACAAATAAGCATATTTTTCTTCCTTTTATTTTTGAAGATTAATATTAATATTTTAGTAATATTGTTAATATTTTATTTAATTTATATAATTGAATATACACCATATATACTTTTATGTAATTTAATATTATATAATTTTTACTTCTAAGAAAGGTCTCCCTTCTGTGGAGATGGATTTTTTTAAGAGGAAAAAAAAAAGGCTAGAATGGTGCCCTCTAACATTAAAAAGTGATTAAAGTACCATAGTGCTAGACATTTTCAAAAGCTGCAAATAATCCACTATTCATTAAAAAACCCAAGATATTTTAAATAAGCTGAAGTCTCCAATCAAGAAGCAATACACTCAAGGTGCAAAAAATAATAATAAAAAAACACCCCAAAAAACCAAAACAACAAAAAAATGACACACCACCACCACCAGAGCTCCAACAAAATATGTCTTAAGCTAACATTATGATATTTTATAGACTGCTTAAAACAAGGAAAGCCAAAAGAAATGTCACCAAACATACTAACTAGACCTTCTAGGAAACTGGGTCCTGTTCCTTCATCTTGCTGTATGTCACAGTGGGGGTAAATTTAAATTCAAACCTTTGACAATCTCTGGTTAAAATATGCAGCATGAAAGCTACTAAAGATCAGGGAAGAAAGTGAACTGTGGAAATACTGACAGTTTCAGTTCATTATTTTGTACAAGGCAAAAAAAGTTGTTGTTTATTTTCAAACTATACCTTTTGAGTATGTAGGGATCAAAGGGAAAGAAACTGTCCAGTGGGTTAGTGCATGTCTGCACAAGGTCACCCCCAGTGCCGCTCCGAACAACTGGTATAAACTGCCTGTTGTTCCTCTCAATTATTGTGTAGCAAAACACCAACTGGTATTTCCTTTAAAAAGGTAATAAAGAAAAAGATAAGCGTTTCTCGTACACAGAAAGCAAGAATTTCAGATGGTATTAAAATACAAAGTTATTTTTTAAACAAACATTACTTCTATCTTCCATTTTCCAACTAATACTAGTTTTCAAGACAGTCACAAGTTAAGGAGTCTATTCTCTTCCTCTGCACTCCTATAAACTTCACTCCAAGTAGAATCACATGGGCTCCAACACAACACAATCAATTTCACAGTACTGCAGGATTTCATTGAAACTGAACAGAAATAAACTTGCCCTGTCTAGAATACAGGTAGTGTTATATGAGTTGTCTTGGATAATCCTCAATACTGTGCCTAACAAAACCCATGTTCCAAGTACTGTACTGTTTTCAGATACACACAAAAATATCTGTATCAAGCTGAAACTGAAATAAATGAGTAGGTACCTGGTAATGGCAGCAAACAAGTTCACAACGGAGGGTATACAAATCTTCAGAGGGTTTAGCTGACACATGACAATACGCTCAAAATTTAAGCTCTGCAGATATGACAAACCTTCAAAAATAACAATTGACAAATATAGGTTATATATTATATAAGCTTAACTTAATTTCTAAGAATTTCCCGCCTGACCAGCCTGCACTCTGCACAACACCGCAGAAGCACATCCTAAGGCGCTCTCTTACAGCAGTGATCCAGCCCACAGCTTATTTGGCAGAAAAGCTCCTGTAAGTAACAGTAACCTGCCACAGATAACACATCCTTCTAACACAGACACTACACTTACACACCCATTACAAAGACTGACACAAGCACAGGGTCATCAAGACAAATTATTAATTGAAGCCCACACTAGTTTTATATATATGAAATTTAAACATGCTCAGTAAGTGGGGTCAGAAATCAATGTTGAGGAGTTACTGGCATTGTTTTCAACAGTGGGGGGAAAAAGATTATTTAGCTTGGTAGCCCAACAGGTGTACGTCCCATTCTACTAGAGCAAAACAACATAAACTTGCCATCACTTGACTGAATTGACCATCACAAAACACATCAACAGTAAAACTTGCAAATGAATCCCAATACCATTCAAACCTCATATACTCACCCTTCCTTAAGTTTCCATCCAAAAGTTGCTTATGACGGAAAATAAGTGTATAGAACACAGCCTGACACGTGGAATAAAACGGCCCGTGGAGAGCTACATCACAGTAAGCGTTAGCCCCTGTATCCTGATTATCAATGTACTTGTGCATCCAGTTCACCAGAAGATCCAGGCATGCTTTTACTGTGCTATAATGTAGGGAGGGGGGGAAAAAAAAAAAAAGATAATAAAAAAAAAATTGTAAAAATAGCACCTGAAATGGTGCAGAGAAGATGTTAAACAAGTATTCAAGGATGTCAGTGGTTATAAAACAAAACAGTAAGAAAACCTCATTGTAAAAAAGAGATTCTGTTATGACCCTGCTTCTCATGAGCATAAAACAAACAATGTATCAGCACCGAAAACCCCAATTAGTGAAAGTACAAGATGCCAGAAGAGATGAATCCATAAATGCATGTTGCATGTGACACACAGTAAACAATTACAATCCTGGGCTACAGGTAATATAGAGAGGGATGCCTCCCACATGCAGCAAGTAATTCCAATATCAAATTAAGGTCAACATTAAAGTCACCGAGTGCATTCTGAACAGCATAAAAATACAGAATCTATATGTAAAAAAGATGACATTTTCACCCATCTACTTAAGTATCTTAATCCACCTGTATCAAAATAGAATCATAGAATCATACTTGAACACCCTGTCTCAGAGTACACATAAAATGCCTAACACAGGGCATTAAAAATACCTGCCTCTGAACATCAGATACACCGGCCATTCACGACTCCACCTGAAGTCAACATAACCTACCCACACTCAGCATTTCTTGGTAGGTGAAGCCTCAAACAGCAAGTCATGAAACCCAGCGATCATTAGTCTGCATCCAGTAAATGCAAACTTTCCTGGAAACTTCAAGACAATACTGAAACAGCATTGTAGAAAGGACAAACAAGACTATTGATACAGGCTTACTGGCAAAGCACTCGGAATACAAGACCAGCACTGCGTGCGCATTCTGTGAATTCTGTACTTAACCTCAGCAATCACCACAAATTGTTTGGTTCTGCTCACGTATCAAAACAACTTACACAACTGGAATAAATTTAGCTCTTGCCAAGAAGCTGCCAATGTAACTCCCCGCAGTTTGCCTGATCACTGAAGGATTGTTTGGATCATGCAGTTTTTTCCAAAGATGGTCTAAAAATGCTTCAGCCAACCCCTGGAAACAAGATACATGGAAATTATGAGTTTTTATGCTCATGACACTGTTTCAGTAATAGATTCCTAATATCCAATTCCCACAATTTATATAATCAAACCATAAAAAAATCTGCCTATAGCAGTAATAAATAACTATTCCTACACATGATGGAAGAGCACTTTTTCTATGTCTTTTTCTACACTTAGTTGTAAGAAGTACATGGAAGCAGAAGACTAGGAGAAAGTCAGGAATAGACACACGAGAAGTTTTTAAAAACAAGAGCAGTAAGATGGTAAACATGAAGTGACTGTTCACTGCCTCTTGTAGGAAGAGGGGTCAGGGACCAGTGAAAACAGCAGGAAGCCAAATTTCGAGAAACAAAAGCAACTCTTCACCTTAAATAGTCACATTGTGGAACTTTTGGCCACAGAATTTCACGATGCCAAAAAGTCACATCAGTACAAAACACATAATATGATGACATATTTTCTCCTCGAGTTTGTCCATCGTGGGCTGTTACCAGGAAAGAACATCACTTTGGCTCAGGAAGTTACCGGACTGCTGCTGGAGGCTGACAGTGTATTCTAGTAAAGCATCGTAACGTGCTTGCCCCATTCTGAATTCTTTCCAACACATCCACAATACACCACTGTCAGAGACAGGGCATTAGCTTCACTGGATTTTTAGCTACTCTTATGCAAAAATTACGCATGTTCTTACTTTTATATGGTAAGAGAAAGAACAATAGTTTGCTTGAGAGAGATGGGCAACAGGGCCAGAGGGGCAGGAGTAGGCAGGGACCAAACAGCAGAGACAGATTTCAAATTGAAGAGCTAACACAGACAGTATCTTTAAGACACTTTTGGGGTGCTGAAGAAACTTGCTGGAGCACTGTGTCTCAGGTTCAAAAGTCCAACTAACTCTTTAAAAGAGGCCTGTTAACTAAGTTCCTTCACACTAGCTTAGATTCCATTGGTTTGCAGTTTATGAACAACACGGGAAGAGCAACCACATAAAGAAAAACTTGAAGAAAGGAATAACAGAGAAGGAAAAGAAAGCAAAGATACTACTGAATCCTGACGTACTATCTTCAGACTAGAATTACAGCAGAAAACAACTATTTTTCATTTTAAAAAAGCCAAAACAGGGATGCAGAAATGACAGAAGACATTGCATTTTAATAACTGTTCCTACTCACCAATTTAAAGCTACAGATGTAAAACATGAAGTACTGTACATGACATGAAGCATGGGTTGGTAAAATGAGCTTGTCAAAAATAGAAACCAGATCCCGATACAAATCCTTTGTCTTGTTGATATCAAGCTTGCCTACACAACATCAAAAAAATCAGAACAAAATGAGCAATTTCAGGTATTTTTCCTGCCCTCACACTGCAAAAGTGGCATTTACATCTTTCTAAACCCGTGAGAAACACGTGAAGAAACACTGTCAAGCTGACTTCTAGGCTTACCTGACGTTTAAAAGATATTTCTAGTAAGACCCTCCCTCTAGTAAGACTTCAGCTCTACTGCTTTTTATGTTGGTGCACATGGAGAATATCTATGTGTGTGCATGCACACGTGCGTAAAACTGGCAGATATGAAAATTTTGCAATAATGTGTTAATTCACCTGACTTATGCAAAGAAGATACAGCAAAACAGTTTCTAAATATTTTGTTTTAAATATATAAATCTAAAATTCAAATCCTTAATAAATGCCAGTGTAAGACATTTCTTGCAGTTATTTTCCTCTAGCACCAAGCCTTGCTGTAGCAATTCCAGTTGAGTGATATGGCTGGTTGTTTTAATCTATTTCCAGTCCTTGTGATGTTGAAAGGATCCATAATTTTAACACTCAAAGCAACAGAGTATAGCAAATCGTAAAACACTGTGGTTAATCAGAAAGTATTTGTAATCCCCTAAGTTTTGTAGCACAAGAAAAAAACAAAACTCTGTTTACCCATATACCTGTAATACCAGTTTGTATACGGTGTCATATTTAAAGCACTAAAACATCTCCAACTGAAGACTAGACATTCAAAGTCATAAATGTACCTTTGCATCCTCTGCCAACAACACTGGGCAGAGGCAGGAATGCAGATTACAGCCTGCTGACAGTGGAATTCTGCCACTAAAGGGTGAGGGCTTTATCTTCCAGCAGAAGACCCCTCATATTTTTCTTACTTGTTAGCAAAAGAACAAATTTCGTTGTAGTTCCAATGTTCTTACCATCCACATGGCAAACATCTTTAATATAGGAAAACAGGATGGTCATCAAAATATCAAGGCGCTCTGCAAGTGGATGGGCCATTCTCTCATTACGGGAAGAAACAACTTTGTTTCCTCTTCTTTCTTCATCTTCCTCCTGGCAGGTAAAATGGCAGTCACGCAGCTTTTATATACACAACATCACAAAGACTGCAATTATAGGAAAAGTGAAACTAAATTTCTTTCAGTAATGTGCTATGGTTTTGGTTTTTTTGGTTTTTTTTTTGTTTTTTGTTTTTTTAAAAAAGCAGTATCTAATTACACAGCTTAGCTAAGCAAATTTTTGTAAACTAAGCCAACTACCATGAATTCTTTTTCTGTATAGCTGCTTGTGTTTTTACATAACAAAACTGATTCACTGCATGCCCACCAAGTATTAACACCCAGAGAACACATTAATCATGTCAGCTGTTCATGTTTCAAGAGCTGTATGCAGTGCAGTAATGACAAAGCAATAACGTAATCCTACACTGTCTTAGTTCATAGACACATAGACATCTCAGAAATGAAATTTTTACTAAAAAGAAAAAACAAAACAACAACCCCAAACAAATAAAGATAGAACAAGATAGCCAACCATGTCAAAAAGTCCCTCCTCTGTAGCTTTTTCCTCACTATCAGAGTTGTTAGCACTTTCTTCAGCATCTTCAATATCTTGCTGTGGAGCACTAACCTACAGTCGCAAACAAGAAATCAATTTTTATAAGATCATGACAATAACATGAAATCTTTTTTAATTATTTATGTAAGAAATGAGTACACGAGTAATTTCTAGACTAGATTTTGTCCTTGACTAAATAAACATTTTAAAAGGGAATGACATGTACGCAATACAAAAACACACTCCAAATTGCCTGAAACTTTACCTCCAGACTGTTATATGCGGATGTTTGCCAAAATAAAAAGCTTTAATCATTTACAATGCTACCCCTCCTGTCTTTTTTTAAGATTGTAAATCCTTTTACTTCAACGAGATGATAAAACAGATCAACCACACAAAGAGAAGCACATTCTCTCCACATTACCACTGATCGCCATGAAACACTGATCTTGATTCTGGCATGGAGACTCCATGCAGGGTGCAACAGTACACAGCTACCCTCAGGTGTGGGAACATCTTAAGACTGGCTTTATACTCATGATCATGAGCACTACTGCGGTATATTCTTTACAGAGATTAACACTGAAGTATATTTTATTTCCTCCTCTGTGTATTTTAACACCAAGCTTCCCTAAAAGATGATACAGAACAAACTTACATCCAGCTTTAACAGCTTTTCAATAATAAGCTCCAGGATTTGAAGCCTCAGAGTTGGAAGGTAGACCGTAACTCGTAGCAGGTTATGAACATAACATTCCTACAACACAAAATTAATTGGTATCTGTAATAAGGTTAACAGAAAGTCTCATTTCTGCCAAGGATTTTTAGAAAACAAGTTCCTTAATTTGTTATCTAAAGATCCAGAAATAGGTTTAAATAGACTGTATTCAGTCTAGAATATGTTCATGTATAACCTAAACATCAACTTTCAATTGTTAAGCCATGTTATCATTAACTTCTTAATCTACTATCTCCATGCAAATTTTTCCAACGATCTCTAGATTAAATTAGTATAAATATTCCATAAGAAAAGTTGTTCAGTTCCATAGGAGTTTATGTATAAACTTTCCCTAGTAAAATTAAAACAACAAGCACATTCCTCACCACATCTTGAACCAGATCTAGTAGAACTGTCAAAGTGAGACTGAATACATCTTGATTTCTGGTTACTGTAATATACCAACAACAATTCCTAAATTCCACACAATTCTAAGTCTCCTCAGAGTTGTTCTGATTATAATTCAAACAGGCTAACAGACAAGTTCTTGGAGTGTGCATGTGCCCACCCATGTATATACACATATGTACAAAAGACAGCATTGCAACTTCTACACAGCAAAACTGATAAGTCAATACATAAAATGAGGTAAAGCACCACATTCAGGTACCACCTAGTCTCTTTGTGAATATGCATTATAACACAACCTTTAATTACATGAGCACATATGATTTTTCCACAGGCCATTTGTACAGTATATAAAACGGACAGAGCTAGTTTAATGAGAATGTATAAATTGGAAATACTTAACAATGCATGGACCATATTTTTATTACACTTCATTTGAACCTTGCCCTGAAAACACAGTTATATTTCTTCATTACTCGCTCCTCACTGAGCTGCTAAATAAACAAATAAAATTTAAAAAATCCTTATGCCATGTAAGAGCTCTTATCTGCTTCATTTTATAGATAGGAAACTGATGTCCAGAGTTATTTGGATTTTTAAAAACAAACAAACAAAAACAAAAAAACCCAAACACCAAAAAAAAATACAATCAATCAAAAAACTAGGAAGATATACACAGAACTTTAGGGGTTTTTCAGCACTTGATGAGTTTGAAACACAGCTCCAGTTTAACTTGGCTGGTGGAACAGGGCTCTGCCTTTCTGTAAAATAAAGTGCCAACATGTCAAGTTGGAACAAGTAAATATAAAGATTACACAAGAGCCATAACATGTCAAAAGTTTCCAGCTTGTTTTTCATCACACAGGAGCACTATATCAAAGATGTAACAAAACAACTTAACACTCTACACTACTGGTAACTTGGATTTCACCTATAACATCCATTGCTTTCTGTCTGCTTATCAAATTCCCTGTTCTTCTGATAAACACTTTCCATTTTTGACAACAAATGAGACAGGTATCCTACCGTCTCCTTACTATACAACCCTGAGATTCATCGTCAAAGAGGTCCATCTTGTGCATTGATTAAGAAAGCAATCCTGTGGAAAAGATATGCAGTTATGTCATTAAAGACTAGCATAATGCTTATGCACAAGGAACTTAAGCATGCTTGGACAACCTTATAGTAAACAGACACACCTACACACACATATATAAAAATATATATAGATACATATTAAAAAATGTAACAAGGATCTTAAACAATACACTTAAAAATCTGCATTCAGCACCACCAAATCAGTTGTCATACTACAGAGCATATTTATAGATTTTAAAAAAGTGAACAAATAAACAAAAATATTCACAGCTCTTACCAGAGTTCTTTCTGATTTATTAATGAAAGGAAAGTTTTCCACCAGTATTGGCATGAGAAATTGTGGTGTCCTACAATAAAAAAAAAACCAAACCCCAAAACAACAACAAACCCCCCCACCCCCCAAAGTTACAGGTTATTACCATGAGAGCAGATACGTACAAAATCTGTTTTTGCAAGGATCACAGATAATGCAGATTATAAGATAATAAGGGGCAAACTTTCACTGTGCACTTTTTAGAAGCCACTTCAAATATGTTGGTATAAACATGACCTTGTCTACTTCCTATTTTCATTAACAGGATTTTCAGCTGCCAATGCCTATGGAAATTTCATCGTGACTGGATACAGTATTCCAGCAGTGAGCGAGTATTAGGAAAAATCGTGCAATTAAACTAAGTATTACACTTCCAATTAACAGCAAAAAACCCCAACAATTAATCAGTTCACATGCTTTAAATCTGCAAGGAAAGGACACACAAAAGCATGGGATTATATACTTACGAAGGAACATATCTTGCAACAGTTTGCAATGCCCTGTGGCATGTATTAAAGTTTTCAGAAAGGTCTAGAGAAAGAAAAAAAGTACTCTTATGCATTTGGTTACAGAAAACTAAATCAGGAACCAGCAAAAACAGTTCTTATCAACTAAACATTTTAAAGATTCCCAAGGAAACTGCATTTGTCAAAATACTTTTTTTTTTTTTTTTTTGGAGGTGGGGGAAAGGGGAAATCGA
>WHYT01015578.1:0-15991 GCA_009806455.1 Tetrax tetrax | reverse complement strand
GGGGGGGGGGGGGGGGGGGGGGCGGAGCTCCCCTTCCCGCCTGTCGGCCGTGGGGCGGTGGTCGCCGTGGGGGTGACCCTGGAGGGTGCTGTGTTGGCCCAGCCCCGGGTGCCGCTGGCCGCCCTTGCCTGCGGAAGCGTGTTCGGGTGGCCCGTGCTTGGCTTGCTGTCCCCCGGGTCCCTTCCAGCAGAGCTGCTCCCTAGCCAGGTGCTCCCCAGCCCGTGCTGTGGGAAGGGGCTACTCCTTCCCAAAGGGAGATTTGCATTTCCCGGTGTTGAGTTTCGACAGGTTTGTGTTGCCTCACCCCTCCGGCCTGTCTGGGTCCCTCTGGACGTGAGCCCTGCCCAAGTGTGTTGATATCATCTGTGTTATAGTTTATCTGCCCAATTGAATGACAGAGACTGGCCAATTCCAAAATTTGATTTATTAAAGCAAGCGACAAGTAAGCAAAACAGCGCTGGGCGGCCGGGGAGTCTCCTGCTCCACCAACGGCGCGCACCGAGGTAGCAAACTGGCCCCATTCTTATACAGTAGAAACAATGAATATTTCCTCGATGCTTATACATATTCATTACCTAAACCCACCTACTCTCGCTTCGTATGTTAATTAGCTTATCAGTCCTTGCGCTTGCGCAAATTCTCCCAGGAATTGCGGGCGAGGGTCTTCGGGGGTCTTTTGGGAGGAAGGCCGTAGGTCTTCTTCATGGTGTACTTTTCACCGTTGCCTGGAATGTGCTGTTCCCACAAGTTGGCAGTGTCCTTATCAGCCTGAGTTGATTCATGTCCTTGAACAGAGAGATTTACGCGATAGCTGCCATCCTGTCTCCGAATTCGTGTGCCTTTGATCACTTATTTCACTCCCTCGAGATAATGTGAGACTGTCTCCTTCACACCATATGGTTAGAAAGTTACTGGTTTGTTTGTTTGTTTTGTTTTGGTTTTTTTTTATATCTTTTATCTTCACGAGCCCCCCCCCTTTTCCTCCTTTCGCAGTCCTACATGCCGTTTTTTTACATAGTTGGGTGCCTGTGGCTAATCTTGTGTATTTTATGTAACTTTTTCGTCGCCGACTTTATTTATTTCATATAACTCTTTGTTGTTCTGACGAGGTTTGATGAACAAACAGTTCACAGTTTATTACAATCTGCAAACCTGATGTGAGAATGCTTCAGGTCACTGATAAAGATACCAGATAGAACATCCCCCAGGATAAATCCCAGCAGTACTCCGTCTGTTACCGGCCTTCAGGTAGAGCCTTATTTCTGCCCTCAGTGCCTCAGATGTTAGCCATCTAGCTGGCCACCCACCCAGCCCATAATGTTTACGATACAAGAATACTGTTGAAAGCTGTGCTGAAGTTGAGGTGAATGCCATCCATCCCTTTTATCTCATCTGCAAATCTAGTCATTTTTGTCACAGAAAGTAATCAGATTGGTCAGGATGATTTGCAGTTGGTCAATCCATGCTGATTGTTCCCCAGGACCTACTTCATATGCCCAAAAATGTATTCCAAGAGGGCTTGTTCCATGATTATTCCTGGGACCATGTAAACATGACTGGTCTGTGGCTCCCAAATCCTCCTCTTGGTGTTTTCTGAGGAAACAAAGAGGTGGGGGAACATTAGCTTTTCTCCAGTCATTGGGACCCTCCCTCAGTTTCCTTTCAAAGATGACAGAGTCTTGCTCTGACTTCAGCCAGCTCTCAGAATCCTTGAATGCAGCCAAACTGGACCCAAAACCATCCCACATGTCCTTGTTTGGCCTTTTGCTACTGCCGTAGCAGTAGAAGCTTTTCTTTTTGCCCTTGACATCCTGGCCCATTTCAACTGTAGCTGAGCTTTTATTCTTCTAAGACATCAATGCCTGAGCAGTGTTTCTAAATTCCTTCTTTGCAGCCTATCCCTGATTTTACCTCCTGTATTACTGTCTTTTTGCACTGGAGTGCTGTCATAAGTTCCCTGTTTAGCCAAGCCAGACTCCTGATAGATCTACTTGTTCTCCTCAGGATCAGAAGGGACTGTATCTATGGTTGGAGGAGGTTGTTCTTAAAGACCTGTTGCCAGCTTTCCTGAGCTCCTTTGCTCTTCAGAGCTGCCTCCTATAGGCTCCTGTCTCCTGGTTCTCTGAGTAAACCAAGGTCTTTCACCTGAAGTCCAGGGGCTGTACTCTGCTACTCACCTTCCTCACACACCTCTCAGTCTCTTGAACTCCACCGTATCCGGGTCACTACAGTTGAGGCTACCGCTGATTATCACATGCCAAACCATTTCTTCCTTATGTGTGAATAGTAAAGGCAGAAATGCTGCGTCTCTATTTCAGTTTAGAAATGCACTGACTGACTATGTGGAAGTAGCTTCATTGTGGCGTGCTTATTCCACCCAGTTCCATGCTGGGTAAGTGCATTATTCTGAGATCAAATCCAGCCTGGAACTACTTTGGCCTCATTCTCGCAGTGCTGTGTGCACCCTGGCAGCTTTTGGCTGTCTGCGTTCATCACACAGGTAAGCTGCGGCCTGGATATTGCAGCTGTGCACAACCAGGGGTTAAATACACATGAAATTAGGAGTCTTAGTCATTCACTCTTCTCCTCTAGATTTTTTCCTGCTCTTTGCCTTTCTAGTTATGGATTTATTCATTCTCATCATATGGCTGTCCACAAAATTTGTTGCTCTGTCCGTGTGCTAGTACAAAGAGAAAGAAACTGAAGAGACTAAACTAGTCTGCTGACAAGGTGCTTTATGTCATGATTTCTGTTTTCATTCTGCTGGTAGTATTCACGGAGCAACAGTGGAATAGTTGATGGCTTCAAGACTTCTCCAGACTTAGGAAACAACTACATGGTCATATACTGGTATTAAAGAGTGAAAAAAAATCCTGGAAAATGGAAGTTTTAATTTTCTATTGTGTGATTTGTACAAATGAAGAAAATAAATGAAACTGGCTGAGAAAAAGAAAAGCTATCCTTTGTAGCCAGGTAGTCATATGAAGTGTTGATTAGAGAAATTACTGAAAGGCTAGGAGCATGCAGCAGTAGCCAAATAAGGCAGACTCATTAAAATATTTTCAGCACTGGTAGGGTTTATGCATATGATACTAGCGGTGGTGTTTTATAATCTGATAATTGTTTTAGCCTTGCTCCTATCTCTGCATAGGCTTTGCATATTTTAGAGCAGCCGTGTTTTAATAAAACATCAACATATTAGTGTGACATGTTAAAACAAACCAGAAGTCGTCAGATGACTGGCACATCTCTCTAAAAATAAGCCAGGCTAGTCTTGTCAGACATTATTGAACATTATGTTTGAAGCCTGACTGTACTGGGTCAGCATAGCATTAATAGGATAGAACTAAAGGGACTATTATTAATGACTCACATTCAAATTTTTCACATAACCTCTCATGTGAGAACATTTTTCTGCACATTTTAAGTCTGACATGACTAAATTTTACTAGATGTAGTTTAACTCACTTAGTATGATCATTTTCTCTTGAAAGGTGTTTCACATGGCTAACAGAGCTGTCTTGGAAAAATAAGTTAATCTCTGGATAAGAAATATTTTAGCTTAATACAGCATGCAATGAATATAAAGTGTGTGCTTTTAATGTAGCAAGTTCACAAATTAATAGTTATTCTTATAAGGGAAATTAGGTTTGTTACTTTCATCAATGTTATTGCTGCACACTAAACATATTCTGCTGTAGCCCTTAATTTAACTTTTTTTTTTTTTATTATGGAAGTATGTAGTTTTCCTTCAGCCATTTGTCACACTTATTTAAATGCTAGGATTTAAAATAGCATAATTGCAAGCCATTCTACCTCATTACTTATTTAAGAGGATGTTTCTGTATATCCCTAATTTTATACTTTCTCCTAGAAAAAGGGATGTACAAGTGTTTCTGCTATAAACAGGTCTTTGAGGTTTAAGATTATTCCCTTAGTGTGCATCCCAAAAGTTCCAGTATCAGGCTTGTGTTCCTCCAGATCAGCTGATGGCAGATGTCAAAATCATAGGTCTCTGCAAGGTTACTTCTTGCAACAAAACTAGCACAAAGAATATGCAGAAATTAAACCAGGAGTAAGAAGTCCCTTACAAAAGAGATCTCAGAAGAGCATCTCCCTGCTAGATCTGGAGTTCAAGCACTAGTTTTCTTTAGATTGTGTTCCTTTGCAATCCTAGTGTAAGCCTCTAGCTATAATCTAATTAACTGTCAGATAGATGGATGCTTACAGTGCAAGTTATTAAGTTATTCAAAGACTACTTTCTCAGAAGAACACAGGCACCTGTCTTTGTGACACAGGCTGTAAAGTTTTCTTGTTATAATCCTTTGCCTATCATCAGTTCCACAGGCTGAATAGATGACAGGGACACAGCTGCAAGTACCTTTTCTTCATCCAACAGTTAGGCCGTCATGTCTCTTATTACTGTTACTCAGAAATACATGGATTTTTTTAGGTGTATGTAACTGAGGGGAGATGTAGAAAAACACAATTTACGTTGGAAGTTGAGAATTTTTGGGAAGGAAAGCCAATGAAAGGACACGTATTATTAAAAGTCATATATACACACAACAGATTTTGGGTTTGTTAGCATAAATTACCATTTTATATTAAGACTAGTCTCCTTTCTAGTATTTCTTCAGAGGAAAAGAATATTTTGGCTGGTTTATAGTGCATTAAAATAAACAGAAGGAAAGAAACAGGTTCACAATATAAAATCCTCAGTAGTAAGTCCAGTTTTGTTGGTATATTTTTCTTTACCAAATCCTCTATAGGGTATACAAAAACAGCAGAATAAGTAAGAGCCTTTAAGTATCAGTTCAGGAAGAAAACAGTCTTGTCTGGAGTACATTTCATCTGCTTTAACATAATCATTTAAACAGTCTGCTTAAGAACCAAAAAGCCAGAGTAATACAGAATCAAGGACTTGGGACATTGAAACAATCTTTTTTTTCCTTAGGTAATATTCAGTAGTAAACACTTATAAAAACACATTTCTCATAATTAACATAGTTTTTAATATATGGATTGATGCCATAAGTAGTCTAAACCAGAGGTTTTTCATTGAGCAATTTTTTCTGAGAATTTATGCCACTGAAAAAAATCTGTAGAGGGACATAAAATTCATGACCAGCAAATATCCCCATGGATAAACCTCTTTAAAGCAGCCATTTTTCTTACACCACTATTACACCATCATCAATAGCTTGTTATTCAATAATACAAATTACTACCAGAATACATGTCTCAGGAAACCAGTGCCATCATGTTTGCGTATCGGTTCCCAATTGTCTGCAAAGATGACCAAGGCAGCTAGAATGGGTTCAAGTAGGTAGTTGATGGCAATGTTGGTCAACGGATCGGTGTACCAATTCCTCCATTTACTGTGCTTTACTTCTTTTAACTTGCAGAAACAAGTAATTATTTTCCTGTTGCAAAATAGTACTGCTGCACATTCAGTTTTTTTTTTTTTTACATTTAATTATTGTTATGTATACCAAGGCTTTCAGTTCAAGGACATACAAGGTCTTAATTTATAGAATTATAATTTATATTTTTAAAGTTACGTCATGGCTATACACGTAAGCCATATCCACGCTACAAACTTTGGCTAACAATCAGAGAGAATACGTGTGATCCTCATCAGTACAGCACTGCACATACAGATTGCTGTAAATGCCGTTATACTGGGGGGCAAAAACCGCAAATCCTTCCTTTCTGCAGAAACACACTCGCTGTTTTGCTGGTATGAGTTACATTCAGCCCAAGACCCATGAACACTCTGCCAGTATCCTATGCTAGCACAGTTATACTGGCAGTGCTCCTAGGGTTCCTGTAGCTTCAATCCAACTTCTATTTCTCCCTTTTTGCCCCTCTTTCCTTTCAACGGTTGTGATTGCACAGCTCCTTTATTTTTTTCATCTTCAAAGCGGCATACCACGTTTTCACAAATGGAAGTATTCAAAATGGCCATTTAAAAAGTTTTATTACATCAGTGTATCAGCAAATAGTATTTATTTCAAACAAAGCCACATCATCTTTTTTCTTCTTTCATCTAGATTTAGCTGTACTTGATAGTAGTATAAATGGGACTATAAAATGGAGATGAAATGAAAAAATTGAGATGTAATCTGAGGACTGTTCAAATGTACTTTCAGCTCTTCTACCTGAAATGCAGCCAATTTGTGTAGATTTATGCCTTACATTTTAATCTCAGCATGTTTGTTACAGAAAGTAAATATTTTATACCTAAATAAAAATCTTCTACAGGTCAGCAAGATCTTTAATTGTACAATGTAGATTCTGTTAATGAACTTGAAATAACTTAGCCTCCCTTTACAGACAAGGTGATGTTAACTGGATTTATGGAAGCAGTAATCAAATGCACTAGATGGGATGAGTAATGGAAATGCTCAGACTTTCTACCTACTGCTATTTCAACCCACCAGATGATATTTCAGCTTAATAATAAATACTTAGTCCAGCCTCAAAATAGTGAAGTTTTACAATCCCTGATTAAGGTTGTTCAAAAGTGGAAAAACTCTACTGGAGCTTCATGTAGTCTTAAGATTAATGTCAATACTTAAAAAAAAGTTTTAAAAGTTTTAACAATTTAGGAAACTGATTTTAAGTATTCTCCACTAATGGTCTTTGCAAATTTCAAATCCATGAGCTTACTTGCAGAAAGCAGTCAGGTACGTGGAAATCTTAAGTCAATCCAGTATACAAACAAGGCAGTAAGTTTCCTTGGCTTTTAATTTCTTCACTAGTTTAAGATCCAAGGAACTGTGAGTTATGTTCACTTGGTAGGAAAAAAAGAAAAGGTTGCTTTTAAACTCTGATTTACCAAAAAAATAAAAGCCCAGAGATTTGCAGACATAATAAAATTTATTTAAATTCCATGCATTACGGTAGCTACAAGTGTAGTCATATGAAACTGAAGGACAATAACTTCTTCTGTCCATACAATGTAGCTGTAAGTGAAATGAATGGGAGTTCCACAGTTACAAAGAAACAAACAAAACCAAAAAAAAAAAAACCCAAAAAAGGTAAATCTGTTTCAGTTTTAGTTATCTGTGAATTCAGATACAGTCACAAGACTGTAAATTTTTGGGGGAGGAGATGGGCTCACCACAATTGTACAACTGAAAATATTTAGTTTAAGACATTCTGAAGAAGCTCTGAAGATACCTTTTAATACTTACTACTAATACTCTGGGAAATGAAAAAAAAAAAAGTTAGCCTTCATCCTAATTGTTAGAATCAGGATAGCAATTGTAGACAGTCCACTTTCAAAGTGCAGCTAAATACGGTTTTATTATGCAGCTCCTTCAAGTTGTACTGAGTAAGCTTTACTTTGAACCAGTTCTGCTTTAATTTCTCAAGAAAAACTTCACTGGTCCTCAAAAGCCTACATTGCTTTTTGATATGCAAAAATTTACAGACTGTGCTTGATTCTGACCCTCCCATATTTCAGTATGTGCAAACTCTTAGGGATTTAAATAGTCTTTCTCCCTCTCAGTTCAGGCTGATCTTTAAAACAGCAAGGATTATCCAGCCATCAAAATTAAAGACAGGGTGAACTGAGTAACTTATGTAACTGGCACTTTTTAATTGGCCCAGTTCTCCCACAAAATGCAGCTCTTATAAATACTAATAGGCACTATTGCCACAAATTCTCTTATTTTTGCAAGTTTCACTGATTTACTGGTTGTTAGCATTTTCTGCAGTTAGGAATTTAATAATGTTGAATTTTTATAAAGACACAATATGCAGTTCTAGCCTTCAAAATTGACTTACTGTGTCTAGTAATGATGTTAAGTCAACCTAAATTTGTTGAAGATATTAACAAATGTAAAGCTAATGAAGGTGCCACATTTGCATGAATATTTTTCAATTTTAAGAATGCATTCAACAAAGGGAAGGGGCAAACCTAAGTATTTTAATACAAACTTGGTTGAGTACCCAATTGCCTCATTTAAAATTGTGTGTGTGGGGAGGCTGAGGAGTTTAGAAAAGTCCAAGTAACCAAACACCTAGGTTACTGGAAAGTTAAAAAGCTAATGCAACTGCGTTACATCCGGATAAAAAACATTATTCAAAAGCAATTCAAATACCGAAAAAGATTTCAAATTGAATAGTTTATTAACATGGTAGTCATCTTTGTAACATGTGCACACACACTCGCACACTCTGAATGATCTGCCTGGAAAAAAAAAAAAAAAAAAAAAAAAAAAAAAAAAAAAAAAAAAAAAAAAAAAGAAAAAGGGGTCTTTATATATATGCTGGGGGAAATTAAACATTAAAAATCCTTTAGATTTTCATAATTATAGGCAATTATGTCCACATCACTTACAAAGCTATTGCCAAATCTTTCCAAGGAAGCAGAATTTGGGAGAAAAAAAAAATTCTTTTTGGGAAAATTCAACAGTGGCATAGCAGAGCTCTCAATATGAGAAAGCTGACATAATGTGGACCTTTGCTGTGAAATTTGTCTTTGCAAAATATGGGGAGAAGTTTATCAATGGGCAGAAAATAAGAAGGCGGTGTGAAGTAGGCTTTCGCAGAGTCGGTTTTCCTCACAGTATTGTGCGGGGGTCATTGAGAAAAATGCTTAGTCCTTCTCTGGAACCAGTTTCAGAACTTTTCCAATTGCAATGGTCTTGCCTAAACCAAGGAGACAAATAGCAGAGTTACATATATTGTGAAAAGAATGTGTAAGTCTCTAAGAACATGAAAACTTTCCCAAAATACGAGACTTCCCAGAGTATTAAAAATAACAGGATAAATTGTTGTATTGTAGAATGAGAGCACCACTGTATTTTAAAAACACAATAAAAATATTCAAAATAGTAAAACCACTATTCTCACAGCAAACACACAATGTGGATTGTGGAAAGCCTGCTCTATATTCCTCTAAGGAGAGGGCAAGGCAGAATCATTCTACCAGATCTGTTTACTGGTTTTAAAGATAATTTATTTTAAATACGCCGCACAAATCTATTAGTTTTACCAGGGCAAGCAAGAGGTCAAGTCCAACGTACAACCCCCCCCTTATCTTTCTAATTTTAAATAGAGAAACTATGTTATTCCTATTGTAGGTGGATATTCCAGGATGCACTAAGAAAATAGCGATGGTAATTTTTTAAAATTCAAACTTTTGTTTCACAGCGCACATTTCCGTACAATTTTGCTCTAAAATAAAATACACTTTTGTTACAAGAACTCTACACAATGACAACAATTGGATTAGATTTACTTTTCGATTGTTACCCAGATAGTGATTTCCAATAGATACCAGCATTTTAATACCTCCTTGACATGCGTTACCTCGTATTTCAAATAACTGCATTTTTTCAGCAGTTAACACTGTTGATCAAGCAGTCTTACCCTCATCTCTTAAGGTAAAACGACCCATCTGAGGGAAATCTTTGAATGTCTCAAGGCAGATAGTTCCTGCTGTCCTTAAACGGGCAATGCATACTTGATCTTGTTTCACAAAACGAGGTCGTGTCTTACTTTTTTCTCCTGTTTTTTTGTCTACCAAGCAGATTAAGGCCTGTGGAAGAAAAAAATTAATAGCTGTGAGCATTAAAATAAGGGCTATTGTCTCTTTACAAGCAAAATGGAAATGGTGTAAGAAAGAAAATACTTAGAAATAAATAAAACCCCCATCTTCTAAGATTTACTTACCACACTTTTCAGAAGGCTTATGCTAACAGTTACAGCCATTTTTGGTTGTGTTACAGTACTGAGCAAAGATTCTGTTCAAGGCTGGAGCTTTGTTGCGTTAGTTGCTCTACAGGTGTGTATCATGACAGAACTCCTTACCCCAGCAAGTGGATTGTCTATATTCACATCTTAAAAGGACACTTACTGTTATCTCAACTTCTTCAATACAGGTGTGGATGTGCAGCACAGCATTATAACCTGGGCAGATAATGGATTTGTGCTCAATTATCACTATCTGTAAAACAATTAAAAAATAGGTGCATTTTTCCTCATTTCAATTATAGAAGAGCAGAAAATAACCAAATACAGAACTATATTAACATGTATAGTTGAATGTTACACATATAAGAAGTTTTTGTGAAAAAAAAAAAAATTATAAGCGATTCAGCTGTTTATAATATGAAAAGTATAAAATTGAAGAATTGGCCCAACAAGATCTTGCTTTCATGATTACAGATGTCTAAAACTTCATTGAGAAGTTACATTCAAAACAAATGATATTTTAAAAACTCAAATTAATGATGTCAGAGTGTCAGGTATATACGTTATTGTCAATATAGAGATATGATAGTGAATAAGAAACCTGAACTGGAACTTCAAACTACTGACATTTAGATTTGATGAAACACAATCGAAATATTTTAATGCTTTTTACCCATCTATACAGCAATTAAATGCTAGTTAATCTACCTGGGCATCAAACGTGCGTCCAGAATGACACAGGTTGTTGGGATCACAGAGAATAAATCCTGGAAGGATTTCTTCCTCTTCAATTCCCTTCAGTCTGATTTTTAGATTTTCACCTGGGGCTACTGAATCAGTTTCAACATCATCAGAAAGGATTCCAAGAACTTCCACATTGTGCTTAAAGAAAGCAAAAATACAGTTTTCTATTGTGAATATTTTAGTCTGGTACAAAATCATTTTAATAGTATAGGAATTCAATAAATAATTTTATTACAGTTTAAATTCTGGTTCTGCTAGCTTCAGAACATTTAAAATATTTGAATGATGAGTTAATAATATTTAAAATAACATATTTTATCAAATATATTTAAATATAATTCCATAGTATATATTCAGTGGAAAGCAAATTTCAAAAATATCCACTATTTCTCAAAGTGAAATGAGTTTAAAACTTATAAATATGAGATGAGAGATACAATGGATGCATATTCTTCTTATCTAAGAAGAATGCAAAAGCCACATTGTTGTATAGACACATTATATTCAAAATATTAACAGTCTGAATATTAATACAATCCAGGAAATCCTAGAATCCCAAACTCCTACAAGATCTCTTGGAGAAGATGATAAAAATACCAAGTGTATATTAATGAACGCTCTCCAGGCAAACACCAAAATGTCCCTCCTAATGTTTCTCTATGTTGTAACCTATCTTCTGATCTTTACAGTTACTAGATACCAACAGCAAATAAATATCAGAAAAGCAGAGAAGTTAAAAAAGGGTTAGTTTCGGAAAGAGGTCTGAGTTTTAGTTCAATCCTCATGAGTTGCCAAAGTATTTCTTTTTTTTTTTTTTAAAGCATGTCAAAAGCACTAGCTATTTACTGAATACAAATTCTGTAACAGTTTAGTTAAAGCCATTTACAGTTTATTAATTTCTCCTAATCAGCTCCCAGAATAACATGGGTGTCAGATGTGAGATGTCAGATTTATAGAACTGTCAAGCAGTTTTATAAAAAGCCACTGTCTTAAATTACCTGAAAAGCTGAAAAGCATAATCTCAACTGTCTTAAGTTTAGTTTCAACTTTCAGCAGCTCTTGAGAAAAGTGACATGGAAGTCAATCTCATTAACACATTTTGATCAGGAAATACCAACTTTCAATAAGCTGCTCACTTGAGTATTGAGACATTTTCTAGCAAACTACTTCAGCCTACAGAACTGGAAAAAGCTTGTCAGCTTAAATCAAGGTAACATGAAGAGATAAGAACAAAATGCTAAGGAAGTAAACTGTACACACACACACATCTGGAAACATCACCCATGTGAAATAGGAAAGCTTGTGTTCAACTGAGCAACAGAAAATTTTCTGATTTAAAGTAATGAATATCTTTAAGAATCAAGCTCTTTTTCAGAGTAGTAACATTTTTTAGTATCTAAACCTTACCTTGTTTGGCATCATCACAAGCTGTTGTCCTTTGCAAATAGAGCCCGACTCCAGCTTCCCAAGGACCACAGTGCCCATATCCTTCACAAAAAAAAAAAAATTACATAAAAATTGAAAACATTTTTCTAAAGAGTCTGTTCTATTTATGACTTAACTCTAAGTATGATTACTTAACCCCATGAAGTTATTTAGCACTGCTATATTTAACATTTTGGAAACTATTCTCATAAAAGATTACAGCTTTTAAGAGTCTCCTATAATGCCAAAATTATTTACCTCCCGTCCCTGCCTCTATTTTGCAGTTGGAAGTGTAGACATATCAAAGAAAAACAAAGATACCCTCTAAGAATACAGTAAATAGTCCATTTACTGCTTTCTGAAAACAATCCATTTATGCTTTTAATCCTATTATTTTAATTTGTACCTTATATTTATCCACAATTGGAAGCCTGATTGGTCCATCAACTGAACGGTTGAAGTTTGGCAAATTATCCAGGTATGGAATAAATGGTAATCCACTAGAAGAGCAAAAGGCAGTTGTTTCAATTTTGTGAGCATTTTTTTTATTTAAATGGATAGAATGGATAAATGCAGTCCAACAAAAGGAATTATTTTCATTTCTAAGACAGTTAAATCTATCATAACATCCCATGATTAGTGTCCACTTTACCCTAGCTGACATTTTAATATCCAGGAAGTGCAAGTAGTTTTTAAGTTACGTTACAGGCATATTTTACAAAAATTATTCATTTGAGAATTTTGCTATATGTGTAATATGTTTTGGAAATATAAAACCATAAGCTAGGTCCAAACATGATTTTCATTGATATGTTTTAACTACCATGAACAATATTGGAAAACATGACATTCAGTGAGAGACATTGCTTGTCACTAATTATAATAAAGCTTCAAGCAAACTGTTCACATCAAACAATTACTCATTCTAGTAACACATAAACTGCAGCATCACTGGAAAATTCAAGGGCTAGTATGGCACTCAAACTAACAAAGCCAGAGAATACTATTACGCAGTCTGCTAACTTTAACCTTCTGCAGTTAGCAAATGCTTTTATTTGCCTCATTGCACAGCTGTGTTCTTGTTGCCCTGACTGTACTTCCTCAAGCACTTTAGAGTAAAGCTACAACATACCATGCTATACTTCTTCCTAGTTTCACTGTAGCATTTACTTTTATTGAAATATAGCAAATATCCAATTGTTCAGTTTAAGATACATACATATACCAAGGACAGAATTCTGACTGTTCTTTAAGGTTTGCTCCAGTCAGTCCTGAGCAGGGCATGAAATGGATATCCTTTTTGGGATTGAAGCCAACTTTCTTCAAAAATGGCACCAGTTTCTCTTTACATTCCTCATATCTATTAAAATGACAAGCAGAGTGAGTAAGTTTCAATTATTCCAGCATGACATAATATTGTGCTTTAAAAAAAACCAAACAACAAAACCCACAAATGTTTAATGTTCATCAGTTATTTTGTGAGCAGCAAGCAAACCTAAGAAAGCTTAGTGGCCTATTTGCATCTTCTCCCCAGTCTTCCAGCACAACTTGATGTTGTCTATTCCCCCTCATTCTTCTTCTCCATAAAGCATCAGTGTTCTCCATATATCTCAACGACTGGGGCAAGTAAGAAGCAGCATATGCTATATCTGCTTTTAAGCAAGAGATGCAGGCCAAGACAGTAGGACAGAGCAAGCAGACAGCCAGCAAGGTCATGCTGCAGGCTCTTTCTTTAGTGATGGCTTGGTTTCCTCCAATCTCCTACATAATTTCCTAAGACTTAACGCTATTTATTTCTATTACGCTTCTTCCCCTCAGTCAGTTTCAGCGTCAGAAGGCTGGGACAGGACCAAACCAGCACAATTGGGCATGCCTAACTCTCTTACTAAACTAGGCTGATGTTGTAAGGTTGCGTAGTCCCTCATAGCTTTCCATAAAAACTTTCATGATTCTTGACAGCACAGCAAGTTGTCTGACAATTCTTCCTATTAAACTGTAGAAGAAAACTGTATCCCATCATGACACAAGTATCTATAGGGAAGGAGTAAGTTACACTTTTTAGCATCCAGCTTAAGAAGGTAAGAAGAAAGATGTGACATAAGCCACATCTTCTGTCACAGAAGATGACAGAAAGAATTTTGACACTTAGGAAAATGAATACCCTTTAATAACATTTGAGCATTAAGGCAAAAAAACAAAATAAAAAACAAAAAAAAACCCCAACTTAATCCTTTTTACTACTTATTTAACTATTACATATTGGCTTTGTAGTTCTTTTTACCTGGCCTGTCTCATTACAATATTCCCTCCCTCCTGTCTTCTCAAACTGTAATCACAAACCACTTTAACATATTATTTGCTTAATCAATTCAGTTTATCATAAAAGAACAACTCCAAATAATACAGAGTGGACACAAGGTGAACAGGATAACGCTGTTCTCACCAAATCTAAGCTAGAAGTTTAGCTGAAACATGGCCAAGCACTCAAGAATTTCGCAAATTAAACTGAAAATAGAGTCGCTTCCTTATTCAGTATAAAGTTTCCAAGTCAGCCATTAAGCTATGTCAGAATGCATGGATTTGTTAGATATGGCTGCACAGATCCAAAGAGTTGAAAGTTAATGTTTTAAAATAGCGTAGAACTTCAAGCTTAGTTGAGAGGCACTGTCCTAGATGCTATGCTTCTGCTTTTCCTGCAATTTTGATAACCTCTGTCTTTAGTCCAGTAGTCTACTATTCTTTCAGTAAAAGTGAGATGCAAAAAATTACTTGAAATTATTTTATGTCACTATCTTTTAATAAAGAACATTTTTTAATATCAAACTCACCTTTCATTACTCCAGTTTACAGTTGGATCATCCATTTTATTAATAAGAACTATTAAATGTTTTACACCTGCTGTTTTTGCTAACATGGCATGTTCTCTTGTTTGTCCACCTTTCTCAAATCCAGTTTCAAACTCTCCTTTTCTTGCAGAAATAACCTAATTAGAAATATACATTTTATTAAAAGTTCTACAATTCTCCCAACAGAACAACTGACAATGGGTAATACTGCTGTGCTGGTTTTGTGTAGCAGTGGGGTGGCCCTACAGCAGTGGCTTCTGCAAGAAGCTGCTGGAAGTTTCCCCTTTGTCCAGTGGACCTGGCTGGCTCCAGGGTGGACCCTCTGCTGGCCAGGCTGAGCCAACTGGCAATGGCGATAACACCTCTGGGATAACGTCTTTAAGAAGGGGAAAATAAAACAGAAGTGCGGGCAGAGAGGGGGAGACACAAGCCTCGAGGGGCCTCACCCTCTGATCCACCTGCAGCCCACGGAGGACCCCAGTCGGGGCAGGCGGATGCCTGAATGGGGCTGTGGCCATGGAGGGCCCGTGCTGGGGCAGCCGTTCTGGAGGGACTGCACCCCGTGGAAAAGGGCTCCATGCTGCGGCAGGGGAGGAACGTGAGGAGTTCTTCCCCTGAGGAGGAAGGAGCAGCAGAAGCAATGTGTAATGAACTGATCACAGCCTCCATTCCCCCCAGCTCGGGAGTGGGAGGAAGTGGCAACAATCAGGAATGAAGTTGAGCCCTGGAAGAGGGGAGGGGTGAGGGAAAGATGTTCTTACGATCTGGTTTTGTCTCTCATTATCCTACTTCAGTTTTATTGCTAATAAATTTAATTAGATACCCCAAGTCGAGTCTGTTTTGCCTGTGATGGTAACTACTGAATGATCTCTCCCAGTCCTTATCTGGAGCCTTTTGTTATGTTATCTCTCCTCAATTCCCTTGGTGGGGGGGAGCGTGGACAGGGGGGAAGGGTGAGTGAGCGACTGCATAGGGCTTAGCCCCAAGTGGGGCTAAACTCCAACTGCCTTATTCAAAAATAACTTTGGGTAGTCAAAACTGGTAAAAGCTTTCAAAATGCACTGGTATATCATCAATATTACCCATAAGTTTCTGCAATGACATATACAAAAATCACCCGACACCTGTGGACAATTTTATGAAGCTGTTAAGTTACCCACCCAGTTTGGTAGACTTAAGATTTGATAATTTTGCTCACTGTAACTAAGCAAACGAGTAAACAAGGAGGAAAAAAAAAAAAAAAAAAAAAAAAAAAAAAAACTCCC
>WHYT01015577.1:59830-124029 GCA_009806455.1 Tetrax tetrax | reverse complement strand
GGATCCAATGGCATAATTCCACATGACATGGAAGGAACATTACCCCACTTACCAGATATTTTGTTTTGAACACAGAGGTTCTTTTTATTTGCCTTCTGGTTTGTGACATTTGTTGCTCAGATATGCAATATTGCTGGATACTTAGTTTTAAAAGGAAGCTGAGATAAAGTTCCTGGGACTGTATTTAAGAAGAATCCGAAATATCATAAGATTTATAGTGAGCTAGGAATACTAGGAATGAAAATATCTTTCTGATAGGATATATTACGGCATATCTAACATAGAAGTGCTATGAGTTTTTAGTTTATTGCTTTCTACTTGTTCTACAAAATACAAAATTTTTCACGTACACAGAGATAGACCTGAGTGGGAAAGCCAGAGATCTGGTCACCGTGGGATGCTTTCTGGTCAGTCTTGCTGCATGCTGATGGCCAGATGCTGCTGCCATTGCTCCATCACCAAGGGGATGCATTCCTCTGCGTGTGGTGGAGCTTTCTGCTGGCAGAGGCCTCACTCTGTGAAAACAGGAATGGCATCATGTATCAAAAAGGATGTTCTCCTGTACCTCATTGAGCTATCTGTCTCCCTTGAGACAGACACATGATGTGTGCCCACGTCAGCCAAGACTACGACCGTGGTGGCAGAGCAGCTGGGGAGAGTTTCTCTCCCTATGGGTTGGACCTGGCACCCAAGTTTTCTGTGTGGCTTTAGTGGAATAAATCCGGAGGGCTTTGGGAAGCTGTCAGGAAGAGGAAGTGATGGCTGTGGATTGGGCACATTACCATAAGTGTCCCAGTGGGAAACACTGGCCCAACAGAGTCGATCAGAAGAGCAGCGAGACCACACTCCTGCCCAGTGGCACTGGGGAGATGATGGGCTTCCAAAACCTCGTTGTCAGATGCACCTGTGTGTTGGTAACATGTTCTTCTCAAATGTGGCCTGAATGCTTCCCCTGCAGCATTAAAGCTAAACAATATTTTGGTTGAGGATGCCTCTGACTGCGGTGGCTGGGGACTGCTGGCCAAACCATAGGTAAGAAAACCCGGTCAGACTTGCTATGCAAGCCATGGTTTGTTTGTAGACAGGATGCTGCAGCCCTAGGCCTGTCCTATAAGTGGGAGAAGTGCACGGAAAAGTCCAAGGAAAGGTAAAAGCAGGAAAGCTGGCACCTGCGTGTGTGTACATGCGGTGCTGGGCAGCACAGAGATGCAGACCCGTAATAGCTGTATGAGGGTGGTGTGGCCCCAGCAATGTGCTCACTCCTGAGATGGGCTGGGCTAAATTGACCAAGTTAATGACTGA
Source organism: Tetrax tetrax (assembly GCA_009806455.1). Taxonomy (NCBI): domain Eukaryota; kingdom Metazoa; phylum Chordata; class Aves; order Otidiformes; family Otididae; genus Tetrax; species Tetrax tetrax. The sequence continues at coordinate 122,727 of WHYT01015577.1, read as the reverse complement.
ACAGGGAAATCCTACCAGAAAACACGTCCTTGACCTTATTATGCAACCTCTGGGGGCTCCAGCTCAATCTACTGGCGCAGAGGAGAGAATCGCTATTTATACGGCATCCTACGTGTTATAATGACTGGTTTGTATTTTATTAAAGCAGAGCTAGTAGTGTCTGGGATGGAGGGATGAGGGTGTTTACTGTGCTGGCAGCCCTGAGACCAAGCTCACCCCGTTACGCTGCACTGCTGCAGGGTGCAGTGCGGCTCTGAAGCTGGGGCCGGGGCTGCTAGGCACAGCCGGAGTGATATGGGGCAGCCGAGGGGAGCGGCTGAGAGCCTGCAGCCCCTGGGAATTACAGACAGGGCTCATGTTTAGCATCACTGTTTTCAAGTAGCCATAAAAAAGAAATGTTTGTAACATTTTAGGGCCTGAACGGGAATACTGGCTCCATTGAAATCAGCAGCAGAACTCCCCCTGAATTCCACACAGACAAGATTTAACTCTCTTGGTGTGAAGGCGCTCAAGGTTATTGATTTCCTCGCTGTGGTTTTCTTTACCAGAACTGCAAGCATCAGTCACGTGCATTAAACAGGGATAGATAAACAAGAAAAACTGAAAATAATGAGAGAGAAGTCTGCAGCTAAATCTAGCATAAATTGTTCCCATTTATGTGTTTCCTTTGCCACTCTCATCTGAATAACAGCAAACAAAGAATTCTCTTATATGCAATTTATGTAAAAAGAAGGAACCTCATATGCTAGTTTTTATTGAAAATTCCCAGCCTGGTATTTTCCATCATCTCCACTAAATGGAAATCAATGTCTCCAGTTTGGATCTTTCCCAAGGGATTTTATTTCCGATTCTGAAAGCATCTTGTGTTCACAAAGCGACTAACAAGTAAATGTGATCAGAATGACATTGATTTAAATTTGGGTAAATGACAAGCCTTGGGGAGAGGTGCAGGGCCTGGTAGTTGAGTTTGCTTGGGTTTCTGTTCATATCTGCTTGATATTTTTATATTAGGAAAGCAGAAAAAAAAAACTCTATGTTCCTGAAAGAGAGGAGGAAAAACCTCACTTTTGAAATGTATTACTATTTATTAATATTGCTTGTCAGACTTAACACTTCCGCACAAAGGACGTACCGCTCACCAGCCTTGCCCTCTGACCACCTGTCCCGGTTAACCTTCTCCCTTATTGATGTCTTTCCGGCAGAAGATGCTGGAATACCTTTGGGAGGGAGTGTTTGCAGGATGATGGCATGGAGCTGGAGCTGCGATGACTGGCACCAGCACACCCAAGCTCTGCTGTCACCAGCCGCTGGTAGTGACCACGCTTGGCAGGCTGATGGGCCACACAAAAGCACATAGCCACCATTCAGGTCCAAAACAAGCTCTAAATCTTCTTCCAGGCCTGAACAAAGCTTCCTCTGGCTGGATACTGGCAGCTCTGGAGAAAAGCCAGGTCTCAGCCAGGAGCATTGCCAGCAGCAATGGGGCTGGCGGAGGCAGCAGTCGGCAGGCAAACCCCGCGGGCAGGCGAGTTGGCAGCACCAGGGTCATTATTTCCAAGATATGTGAATCCTGGTGAAAAAAAAAAAGGGAAGCCTTCATCCGCTGAAGCATATCAGCCATATCCTTTGATAGGAGCGGATTTAGGGAGAGGAGGCTGTGATCCTCGTAAGCGGTGCTGGCAGGCTCATCCACTGCCTCTTGCCAGGCACCCCGCAGCATCTCCTGGCAAGAAATGATGGTTGCCCTTCGCTGCTGCACACCTCCTTGCTGTCTGTAGGAGGCTGGCCAGAGTTTTGGCTGGTGTGAGTGGTTATTAGTGGGGCAGTCGGATGGTTTGAGGAGGTCTTAAGCTGCTGCTGGGAGCAGTGCATGGAGCCATTAGCTGCGTCACACCCTCAAACACTCCTCAAGTGACTGATTGAACTGTTGCTTACAAATATCGAGCTTTCAGCGGCTACTCAGTGAAGAGCTATTTAACTATTTAGAAAGTGTCACTGTAAGTTAAATGTACTGGTAACTAATACATGTGTTGTAAATGTGTCATTTTATGCCAGTCGTAGTTATGTGAGTTATATGCTGTTTCTGATGTCACACTGTAGGCAGCTTGACCAACAAGATTAAAATAAACCTCTTCAAGAAAATTATTTTTATCTAGTGCTCTCAATTTTCAGCTTGAATCAATATTTACCTATTCAATCAGACCTAAGTTAAAATAAAGACTGACTGATAAGTATTTGTTTAAACTTCAGAAGCTCCCCACTTTTCTTTCGTTCTTATCTCAGTTTTCTCCACTATCAGTTTGCTGTCACTAATTGCCACACCTAATCACTTTTCCACTAGGAAGCAGCCTGGGACTGATAGGAGCCAAATATTTGGAAATTTCAGCTTTATTTGTTAAAAAAAATACACCCATTCTGGGAGAGGGAAGGTTAATGAAAAGTCTCCCACCTGATCATCGCCTATAGGACTGCAGGTCCCTGTGCTGGGCTGTGCCATGTACCAGCAGCACCGACCTCTGCTTTAAGTTTATGGTAAATTGTTGCTTGGCAGCCACAGGGTCTGGACTTTGTGTGGAAAGAGGCATAGGGGATCACAGGAGCTCACTTCACACACAGCATGGTGGAGGTAGATTTGATGTTCCCACCATTGCAGAGGGAAAGAGCATCACGAGAGCCTGGTGCACGCTCCTAGGTGATGCTCTCACTGCCATCCCACCCCCTTGCCCACCATGGGGCTGGCTGACATCCCTCTTTCTGCTTTTCCTGTCGCATTTCTCTGCCCAGGTCATATACCGAGCCCTGTCACCGCCTTACGCAGCGGAGGACCCATACAGTGCGGAAGCCCAAGCGCAGCTGAAGATCACAAACCTGAGGGTGCGGCTGCTGGAGCGACAGAGCTGCCCGTGCCTCCCGGTGAGCCCAACACCCCAGGTCCTGCAGCCCCCACCGCCCCTGCACTATGCCATCTATGACTTCATCGTGAAAGGCAGCTGCTTCTGCAATGGCCACGCTGACCACTGCGTCCCCGTCAATGGATTCAAGCCCGTCAAAGCAGCCGGTGTCTTCCACGTGGTATGTACACACATCCAACAATGTCTGCACTGCAGGAAAGCAGAGTTTTAAAAATAGTAGGGAATGGTATAGAGTATGGTACAGGTCCAAGTATACAGTAATTATGTGGTCCCCTTAATTACAAGCACAGAGAGCAAGAGGTCTTTATAGAGGAAGTGGTCTTGTGTCAGGCTTAGCTGCTGGGCTTCCCTTGTGCCTTGGTGTCGGGTCCACCAGGACTCTTATCCTTCAAGGGTTCTTCATAGTAATTTAATTTTATTTATTTCAGGTGAATCCTTAAAATAAATTAAAATTGCTGACCCCCTTCTTCCCCCAAATGCTAACTCTCAATAACACAATGTCTAAAAGATAATAAATGCAGGGCATTTTGATGACAGAGAGGGAGGAGAGCTTCCTCAAATGTACTAGGGATCTTGTGATTGCCATTGCTTCTGGAGAATCCTCAAATACTGGGTTGGCTCCTGAACTGAGAGATAGGAGAGCTGGGGTTTGCCTCTCACTCTCGGGCTTTCTATTGCATTTTGCAGTACCTTTCTCTGGATAAAACCACTGTGCTCCAGTTTCAAGAGGACTCCCATCACAAGAGCTCTGAGCTCACATCCCTTGGGACTGGGAAAGACCCAAACCCCAGACTTCACACATCCCAAAAGAAGGAAGAGCCAATAACCCTTTGGGGAGGTGATGGGCACAGCATGAAGCATGGCATGTCCGCACCCTGCCAGCCCACTGTCACCCCAGTCTCGCTGCCCCCAGCACATCTTGTGTTTTCTGCCTGTCTTGGCTGACTCTGAAAGTCCTGGCTTTGGTGGCAGAGGAGTGGTGGAGAAAGCCAGGGCAGCCAAACGTATTGCACTGAGTAACATTAGAAAGGGAAAGATCATAAAAACTTAAGGCAGTTACTCTTCGTAAGGAGGTCTGGCATCCGTCCAGCTCTTCAGGGAACTCTCATTTCACTTAAATTATGGTCTCAGACATGAAGCAAACAGCATGTTTCCCTCCTAATAGAGATAGTCTTGCAACATCTTGAAAATATACCGATTTGAAAGCGTGCAGCGCTATGATTGATACAACTGCTTCAAGTAGCACAGATCTGGTTTCCACAGATGTTCCGTGAGCGAAAGTCTTTGAAAGGAGCTGTTTGCTCAGGATTATTTCAGTGGGATACAATTGCACAGAAGTGTGCCCTGGAGCACCTCTGAGGATTACAGCAGAGCTTGCAGCCAAATACGCTTCCGGTACGGCTATAGCCTATGGAAGCCATAGTGTGCAGGTAACAGGCAGGGCTGTGGGAAGGAATCAAGTGCCAAAATCACACTCAGAACCAAAGCAAGAAATAGCAACAAGCCCCTGTGCTGGCCCCAAGGGGACTGGAAATTCAACTCCAGTTATAATGTATAGGTGGCAGGAGTCCCGAAGGTGACGTTTCTGCAGTCAGGCTGACTCATTTCACTGTGCCTTACAGCTTGTTCCACACACCCCGTAAGAGATGTGCCAGTGTAAGAGTGACGTAGCCCCACGGCTGCAGGGTGGGTCAGGGAATGGTAAGATGTTTCCTCTCACAACACCACTTTTTCCACCATAGGACCAGGGCAGCTGGGGCTGAGCCTGTTCCGTACCAGACTCCTGCCTGGTGCAAGGCTGCTGTGATTTAGGGACTGCGGTGGCACCCCACCTTGTGTGTACCAGGCCAGGGTTTGCCAGTGCATTGCTTCAAGATGGGAAGAGAGGATTATTTCCAAGATGATAGCAAGACACGTCTGTATGAATGAATAGAAAAAGGACAGAAGATTGCGGGGTCTGTGGCTGATTAGCTGGGAGAAGTCAGGGAAACTTCTGAAAAGAGAGTAGGATTTCAGAGAATGAGTGTTTTTGTATGTTTCATCTGAAAAAGTAACATAAATGATAATGCTGAAGAATTAAGGTCAGTCATTCAAGTGTGACATGAGGACTTCAGTCTTGTCTTTCTGTGACTGTATCTATGTGGAGGTTTAGCAGAACCTTCACTGTAAAACTGTGTCCTCAGTTTTACAGTCCTCAGCACATTACCATTTCACAATATGATTATAAAATCTGGCTCTGTTTTTATACTTGTTTAGATCAGAGCAGTCCTGAAGAGTATCCCAGTATCTCCTGAGTTAGAGAGCTAACATCAAAATTTAAGCAAGTTTAAGATCCTTTAAAAAAAAAAAAAGAAAAAACCTTTTCCAAAAAAAAAGTATGTGCAGGTTTTCTTAACCTCCTACTTGATCTCAGCCCACAGACAAAATCCTAACTGCAAGCTTAGTTTCAGTCCCTGCTTGGCCCACAGAAGACCTGGATGTGATGTATTTGTTTTTCTCTTGGGCTGCTCTGGGCAGTAAGCCGGGCTGTCCTGGCAGCAGTGGGCATAGCTGCCAGGTCTCAGGCAGATCTCGCAAAGCGACCAGAAGCATTTCAGCCATCTCACCCGAGAGGATCTGACAAAGCCGTGCGGTGATGCAGGGCTGCTGGTGGCTGCTGCTCAGGCAGGTTTGGTACAGGGACCTGATCCAGGGGGCCAGGGTGCTCCACTCAGCTTGGGACATCAGCCCAACTCACTGCTGTGGGATTCCTCCCATTGAATGCATTTTTTCTGGAGAGCTGGCCCGTCATGTGCTGAGAAGCTGACAGTTTTGAAGGTAAATATTCTGAGTGACTGATGGGATGCTAGAAGTCCAGCTTGGGCAAAAGATAATACTGACTGGGGACATCCTCGGGATGTGGGGGTGGAATGCAAACAGGGTTGTTTCATGGACATTGAGGGGCTCCTTCCACCTCAGCAGAAGCAGCTCTAGCTCCATTCACTGAGGTGGAATAACGTCCTTTGTGATCCCTCTGACTCAGGTCAGAGCAAAGGTGGACGTCAGAGTTGAAACATATGCTGTGAGAAAAAGATATTTCACATTAGCCCCAACAGCAAAAAGCAAATCTGATAAGAGAAGAGGTTTGTTTCTGTGCCCTCACCACTGTCCAGCTGCAAAACTCTCCATGATGCTCCTCTCTGTGGTGGTCACTGTGTGGGTACCACAGAGCAAATCTCGCTAGCGGTTCCTCCACCCACCCTTTCTCCTAAAGAAGAAAGGAATTTGTGTAGGAAAGCTCTGGATCCGTTTGAGCATCAGAAATGCCGTGTCAACCTTTAGGTGAATTCTGAATAAACAGGTGGGGGTCCTGCTCTAGGGGAGTGTATCTCTCATGAGCTACAGGGGAAGCCTACAGAGAGGACCTGGCTGCCTTCCAATGATGGCAAGGGCTGCTCTTTGTGTGTAGTATGATCCTGACTGTCCCTTGTGTGCAACAGACAGCTGTCAGGGTGGCATAGATACTCGTCCTTTTCTTTTCCACTCCTCACAAATTTATTCAAAGGGTCACTACCCAAATCTCATCAACAACAGCCCAGTGCATGATGAGGAAAAGATGTGCATGGTGAAACACACCTCATACCATACCACGCAAAGCAGTTGGATCAGTTTGTGACCTGTGTTATATGGTGAAACACCCACGTGAGTAGAGAAATGGATTCACACACACAGGGGAACCCTGCTGATCTTCAGTGTTCGTGAGAAGACTGCTTTTTTTCAGCTGATGTGTGGCATGGGACCTTCTCACCCCTTGCCAGTGCCTCTACTACAATGGAGCTATTGCAGTGTATGCTTGGCCCCATCCCCATGGCCTGCTATGGCAAGAGTTGTGAAAGAGGATGTCAGCTTAGGGATAGGTAGGATCTTGCAATTTAGGACTCCAAAGTGGGGAAAGCAAACACAGAAAGACCTTAACTGGGCTGTGCAGTTCTGTCTCAAGGAGTTCATCTGTCTCAGAGATTCCTTGGCCCTCCCCCTTCCCATGTGGCCAAGCCAGTGGCTGTTATAAATTGTTATCATGCTACTGACATCAAAAGATGCTGAAGGTCATCTTCAGCGCCACTGACAGAAGCCTATTGTACAAGGAATTAAAGAAAAAACACCAGACGGCCCCCGCACCCTAGACAACAAGCTTTGTTTTCTTTCACAAGAGCAAGATAGGATATGAGAATTTTCTCATGCATAAATTTGGTTGTCTGATGCTTTGAGAAAGAACACCTCCCCCCATGCTGACAGAAGCCAGTAGGCATTGGTTCTAAAAATTGGCACAGTGACTCTAGCGCAACACAGTTTAAAAGCTATCGTTAGAGACTCAGCATGAATTCTGTGATTTTCCTTTAGGCTAATATCATGCCCATTTTCCATTAAAGTAAAAAAATGCATAGAGAGAGAGAAAAAAAAAAAAACATTTCTAGCAGTTCCAAGAAAGAGACTCTATTAAAAGCAATTGCCCCTCCCAGCTACTTAGCCTATTTACGCCTATCAGGTCTTTGGGATATTGATTTTCTTTTAGTGTGCATTTATGTTGCACTCTATATAGTGGGTGAGTTCTTGCAATATAAATCAATTAATAACAGGTGACTGAAAGCATTTTTCCCTTGACGCAGCTTTTCTTTCTCACTGCCCAGCATTTTGGAGCATGATAAATAGGAGTGAAAGTATTTTATAGGATTCAACTTAAGAAAAGACCCCATGTATTTGCAATCTGAAAGGAAGCGCTGGAAGGTTATAATTCAGCAACAAAAGGCTCTGGAAGGAAGTATGCCCTAGCAACTGTCTTTGTATAGAGAAATCAGTCACTCGTTTATCTTACAGAAGTCAACTTTTGTAACACTGTTTGCATTGTGCCCCCTAATGACTGACGTTGCGACGGGGCTGTCAAGCTAAGAAGGGAAACAGTGTGAAAGTGAACTGGGATGTAAAGACTCCATGACAAAATGAAAAATGGTATGAGAAGGCTTTGCTGCTTAAATGAGTCAAGAGCCGTGTGAATACTTAAAGGAGTGAGACGCACTGGGAATTGTGTTTGTGTACTTAACGATGCTCCAGAATGACCCAAGTGGGTACGCCTTACAGTTAAAAGTAAATTGAGGTGAATGAAAAGGGAGAAAAAATGTTTTTTTTTTCCCTTGTTGATGTGTGAGGGTCACATTCTGCCTTCAGAGAAGTGCGGAGATGCTAGAGAAGTCTCTAAGGCCAGATACATTATTTCCCTGCTCTACTTTGAGTCCTAGCAGAGCTGCTGGTTCCTCAGCCCCAGCTCCCAGCGACTCCCTGGCACAACCGGGAATTTACAGAGCATTGCAGTCTTGCATCTGGCCCTCCTACAGCGTTTACAGGCATTAATTTCACCTGGTGTAGACAGTCTGTTGGCTGCTTTTCACCTGCTGCTGCTTCTCTTTTCCTTCTATTGCCTCTGCTACTTGTCTTTTCTTTCTCCTGTGTTCAGCTGTCACAGTATTTCTTTATAACTAAAAAAAATACCTTTCTGCCTATGGGCTGCAAGAAAGGACTCGCTGATATTCACCTTCTTTTGTTGTTTCTGATGCATAAAAATCTTTTCTGTCATGCTGGAATTTGTAGAAGAAAAAAGAGCTCCAACAGGATAAAGCTAGGATGGAGAGATGTTTAAAGCAGAGGTCTTTTGGGGGGTAATTGTTATAATGCTATTGAAAGAGAATAAACACATCAGCCTGAGGCAAGGTTTTTGAGGCACTTAGGTCCGACTTTCATTAAATTTCTGGAAAAAAGGAATTAAAAAAAGAGGTATTATCTAAACAGTTGCACTGAGAATCAAATTGTTAAAGAGCCCATTTCCCTCCCCTCGCTCGAGATGGACCATTTAGCTGTTCAGCTTGTTCATTAGCAGATCTGCACCCCACTCTGCCTGGCTGAGAGGGGTCAGGGCCACCATGGGACTTGGGGGGATCTTGGAGAGGCAGAGTTTTCTCAGGGTCCAGCCTTTTGAGTAACACCACTGTAAAGACTCGTCACCACAGGAATTGGGAACCCAGCTGCCTTTTCCAAAGCTTGCTCCCAAAGACCAGAGCCTGAACAGCTGCATCTGATGTGGAAGCAAGGCCAGCTGAGTCATCACATCTTGTGCCCCCATGGATGCTCACCTAGACATGTGTCCTGCTGAGATTGTGAGTCCCTTGCCCCATGGCAAGCAGGTGCACATGGGTTTGCAAAGAATGCGTGGCAAGCTCAGCCACCAAATGGCCATCCTAGGCTGCATCGAGCTGAGCAGCTCATGCAGACGGGCTGCAGGACCCACGGCAGGACCTGGACTTGGGAGGGAGCATCTGATGAAGATGCTAATGTATCTGGCTGGAAAGGAGATACCTGGAGTCCGCTGGAGGAAAGGAGACTGCAAAGCAGCACCCTTGTGATAAGGATGGGGGATGCGTGGCTCCTCCTGACCCAGGCTGCAGCAGCACCCCCTGGGTGCTCAGCACTGGCCCTGGGAACAGGTTTCCAGCCCTGCTGAATCGGCTGGGGAGCCCGCACCTACAAGCCTCTGCGCTGGTCCTATGCTTGCCATTATGCAGAAGTCAGAATCGCACTCTTCTGTTATTATTTATTCTTTTCAGGCAGACCATGTGTTTCCTTCCTTCCTGGGTGCATCATAAATTTACAAGTGATCAATACGAGGAGCTTCATGCCCTGCTCTGCCTCAGGGGCTCTCCAAACATCTGCTGACTTGATTTGCTTGATTTGATACTGTTTTTTAAGTTTTAAAAAACTCTTTCTTTAGAGTTCACGTACAGATTAAGAAGTGTGGCACATAGCTATTCAGCAATTTACTTATTAGCTCAGCGTGCCAAATTAATGGCTGCATATCAGGGTCTTGGGATACCCATCCTCTTCTGTTTTATTTTCACCCACCTCTCTCTATTCTGGCAATGTGGCATGCTCTATTATACAGTACTTGGGCTTTCAGAAAACGTAGGCTCTTACACCTTGGGACCATGAATGCTTCTCAGTGGGGAGTTTTGCCTCACTCTCTACTGTTGTCTTGGGATGCTTAATCCTTTGAGGGTTTCTTAGTTGCTGCTAAGTTTCAGAGTTGTTTGTTATTAATGCTGGGCAGCCGCTGGCTGATTGATTAAGTCCCCACTGGTTCTTTGTGCTTCTTTGGCAAGGGGGAAGCTGAATTTGAGGGGTGAGTCTGCAGGCCACAGGCAGGAGGAGCAACCGTCCCTACAGGAATTCCAATAGTCCTCATATCTGAGACATGCTTGCAACTCTTCTCCCACATCCTTCTTACTTTGGCATCATGATCACCAGAGCACCAGGGGACCACCTGGTTTTGATCATGCCACCCTCTGGCTCCCTCAGATCACCTTTCCCCTCCTGGTCATGCACATCCCAAGTCTGGTGTGTCCTCTTCCCTAACAGCTGGGACAGTTCTGTGAGGAACAAGCTGAAGGATTTTTCTGGCCACAGATGTGATTTGGCTTGCTACGGCCTGTTTAGTCCTAACCACTCAATGGCCAAAGTGCTTGCAAGAAAACCCTACCAAAAATTACATCAAAGAGTTAGGGCTCCATCAAAACCACCAGAAGATGACCACACCAACCAAAACAGCTTTAATCAATTTCTGTTTCCATGCAGGTGGACGCTTTTAAACGTATGTGAAGTAGCTCTGTAACATTGGTTTGTTTGTTTGCCTAAAATATATATGAGAGAAAAATTTTATTGAAGAGTGGTAATGTAGAAAAGTGAGGCATCTGAGAGTTTGCAGAACATTTTGTAGGTCATAGCGAAAATGAAAATATGAAAACACAAGACACTCTTTAAGAGCTAGATATTCCCTCTGCAAATTTGTTTTGTTTCTTTTCTACATTTACTTTTCATTGTTTTCAAACATTAGTACACATTTAAGCATATATCAACATGATAAGCCAGACGGATCAACTAGTATCTGCGGTGAGACCAAGAGATACCTACGATGAGGCCAAATAGCAGAGAAAGCGATGTTGTCTTAGTAATTGCACTTCAGCTTAGGTGCTTGCGCATTCTATCTGACTCCATCTGTATCTGCCCATTGCTTATGCAGTCCAGTTGCTGTACCTTATTTTGCTTATTCCTGCTTTGATGATCCAGATATTTTAATAAGAGAGGAAAGGATCACTTTAAAAGTTTTTTAAATATTTTGCTATTTGCATTGCTGCTGAAAAGTTTTCTAAGGACTTTCAAGGTCAGTTTTGAAATTTTATTTGTACCGCTAGATAGCAGCTGAAATCTATTCATCAAAAATAAATAAATCAGAAAGTCATCACTAGCCAGGAGTGTCTGTGGTGTGTGTGTGCACCTAGGTAACAAGCAGGAGCTGTTTACAACATGTTCAAGGTCCTCTTTGGTTTTGTTTATGTTCAGGTTTTTCATCGGAACCATTTTTTGTGGCAGGTCTCGGCAGCAAGTCATACAGTTAGGAACAGCACAGTTGTAAACCCACAAGTTAAACAAGAGTGGAAGGCAGCATTTTCCAGTAGCAGTGAAAGCCATGCCCCAGCTCCGGGCCGGATCACCAGGCACCCTGACCGCTCTGTGTCGCTCCCAGTGCTGAAAGCAGCCAGCGGCTGGTGCAGCTCCCAGCTCCCTTGGTTTTATGGCCGGCCTGTGGCATGAGCGTGGGACCACACTGGCGGGGCAGGATGAGGTCTCTGGCTCAGTGCTGAGCAGCAGGAGAAGCTGAATCATGCTGTTTGTTGTCTTCCTTTCTCTACCACTTTCTCCATGACTGGTGAAAGAAGGGCCACCAGAGTGGTGAGGCACCACTCAGCTTGTGTTTCAGCAAACACAGGATGCCAGTCGTACCTCAAACCTGGCCATGCATCAGACATCTGGAGAGACTTGCAGCTGAAATTCTCTTAATAAAACTGTATTTAAAAGCAAAACGTCGAGCAGAGTAAAACTGCAAGCACAGGCAGCCATCAAAATAGCTATGCTAGGCAGCTGCCCACCATGCTCCATGGGAAGAGGCAGGGCCTTCAGCCTTGCCGGCAGAGCCATGCTGCTTCAGAGCTCGATTTCACTGCACTGAGGGGCTGCAGGGATGCTCTGGCCCTGTGACTACTTCTTGTTTTCTTTGCATTTGCCAACAGTGTGAGTAACGCCAGCGGCTGACAGTGCAGCTGGCACCAAGCATGCTACGCTGGCTTTTCCTCTCTAATTACCCCCTTACACCAGGCTGTCTAGCTGTTAAATTATCTGTCATGAACATATCTGAGTATAGTCACTCATGGTCCTTGTGCTATCCTTGGTTTTTACTTTTTCCTCCCTGTGAGGCAAAAATTCTGCCTAGGATGAGTAGATATCTATGTTTTAGGGGCTTGAATTTCTTTTTTCTCCTGCTTGTTGATGGTTGAGCACACAGAGCAGGGTGCTGAGATTGTGGGTGCTATCCCTGCAGTACTGCAAAGGTGTATTCATGTTTGGGAGGGAGAAAAAGAGAAAGATTTTGCAGTGTTTCCCAAGGATGCTTTGAATATTGGCTTTTAAAAATCTCTCCTGGAAATTCATGCTGCAGCTGAATGCTATCTGCTAAAGATCCTTTTAGATCTCAAAAAAAAAAAAAAAAAAGATATGATTGTACAATTCCATGACATGCAGATCAACAAATACTAATCTAATTGAAAGTGTCACTACAGAATATTTGCCTTTGACTGAACTGGACACAAGGCAGACATCATGCTAGCCCTCTTTCTAGTCTATGTAATAGCATGTAGCTGGTGTGCCCTGAAGACTCTTTGGGCTTTGCTGTGGGTGATCCTTGCTCTCTTTCCCCTACTAGGTCCATGGAAAGTGCATGTGCAAGCACAACACAGCAGGGTCCCACTGCCAGCACTGTGCCCCGCTCTACAATGACCAACCTTGGCAGGCTGCCGATGGCAAAACCGGAGCCCCCAAAGAGTGTCAGTGTAAGTAGCCAGCCAGAAACGGTGTCTCCAGAGCCTCTGTTGGAGTGGAACGCTTCCTCCTTGTGTCCCTTTTCCCTGTGTTTCCAAGAGGCAGCAGATATTGGGGTGGGTGGGCGGGTGCTTGTGAAGCAGCTGAGCGAGTGGAGAGCCAATGCCATGTTACTGCCCAGCACCCACCACATGTTTGTATGGCGGGCATGGTCCTGATTGCATAGCCCATCACTTGGAAATCCTCACAAGACTGTGTTGTCTGCTGGTTTGGCCTTTCTGTGTGACCCAAGTATATCTCCTTGAGATATGGTCTTCTGCTGCAGGCAGCCTGCAGCCTGCCGGGGTGCCTTGGAGGTGACGGGGGACCAGTGATGTCCCCTCCATGGGCACCACTAACAAACACGTTTGTGGACGTTATGGCCTTCTGCTGCTGGACATGGACTGCTCACCCCCCAGGCGATGGGGGCTCTGGGGAGATTTGAAGATTACTTCTGCGGTGCCAGGGAAGGATGCTCAGGGTGAGTGCAGGCTGCAGGGGACCACTGAGGTCACAGAGTGATCTAATTCAGTAACAGCAGCAGTCTAGCCAGAAGGGTGCTGAGGATTAACTGCACCACTCCAGGAAGGTTTGCAGGCATGCTGAGTGCTGTCTGCCATGGCTACGATGCTGTCAACACATAAGCCAGCATCAGCCTGCTTATGTGGGCCGCAGTCACACTCACTGCAGTATGGATGTTCCCCAAGGGAATGACAGTGAATCCCTGTTGCCATCAGCAGCATTCAATGAGCAGGGGTTGGAGCAGATCTCACTTGGCCCCTGATTTCAGGCGTCTGGGCATCCAGACTTTCTCCACTGCCAGCACAGGGAAAGGGGGGATGCTCGCGCTCTCTCACACACGTCCCTTCCACCTGCCTTTTTCCTCCATCAAATGCAAGGAGCATCCTGACAGTACCCACGTGGCAGATGCTGGATGGGACACTGCTGATTTCTAAAGCAGGGAGGGAAGGATCCTGCCCCAGCAGGACCAGTGAGTGTGGGAGGTCTCCCTGTGCTGGCTGACTGCATTGCTGCTCTTGTACCAGGAAACCTGTACTGGAAATAAAAGAGTTAAAGGGATTATTTTTTCTTAAAAGTCACCTCTACAGGTTGGGAAGCATGTATGAAAATGTGAAAACAGTTCATGCATTTGAATGAACAACAGGTTCATAGGTCAGGTCTCCCATTCTAAAACATTATTTGGGTTTTTGTGTCTCTTTTTTATAAATCAACATTTTTCACTACCTTCATGAATCTTTTTGTTCCCTTTGGCTTTGTCTCAAGCGTGCAAGTGTAATGGGCATGCCGACACTTGTCATTTTGACATGGATGCGTGGCTGGCATCGGGCAATCGCAGTGGCGGTGTCTGCGACAACTGTCAGCACAACACAGAAGGGCAGCACTGCCAGCGCTGCAAGCCGGGCTTCTACCGGGACCTCAGGAAGCCCTTCTCTGCCCCGGACGCCTGCAAACGTAAGTCAGCAACCTTTTACTAGTAAAGTGCTTCCTAAATGGGAGAGTGTCAAAGGAAAGGTGATATCTTCCTGCCCCTCCTTGGAGCAATCCCCTTGCTTCAGTGAAGGACAGGGAGTTCTTTGAATTCCCTTTCTGATGCTGTTTGCAAAAAGCAATGGTGCAGTTTGCAGGGCGAAAGCCTGCAGATGCTGTTGACAAATCTGTCCTGAGGATCCCTGTAGCCTGGGGGCAGGGGAAGAGAGATGATTCATTGACTTTCTCCTGCTATTTTTGGAGAGCAAAAGCTGCATCATGTTTGCATGTTCTCCTTGTTTGGCGATTGCCACAAACTCAGAGTTGGGTTGTGTCAGCCAGGAGGGGTGCAGCTGATAAATATCCTTGCCCACCAGTACGTATTTGCAGCAGCAGCAGGTGGGTACGGAGGGAGAGACAGGAACACGAGTTAAGTGATATTCCAAAAGTGTGACACCGAGGAGGCCAGGCCAAAGGCAATGACTTGGCCACATGTGAAATTAAGTATTTCCCAAGCAAAAACAGCAATCCAAAAGCCATGCTCCCCAGGGACGCTGTGAGGATGGTGACTCACTGTGGGGGACTCCAGATCCCCAAATCACACTAAGCACATTGCACTGGTCAGCTAAATATAGGGTGCAGGCATGTTTTCTGCTCTGTGCCTACAGCCACCCACCAGCTTCACCAGATTTCTCCTCACCAACCCAAATCTGGAGGAGGACCTTCCTGAGTGGCAGAAAAAAAATCCGTCTGACATCCTGCTTGTGTCATTTGAGGGGACACTGAACACATCTCTCTGCTCCAAAGGAAAAGTACCTAAGTTTAAAGGAAGATAAATCATTCTGGGGTGAGGGGCTGCGCCCCAGGCTGGGAGGGTGTCTGAGGTTGCACTTTTGTCTACAGGGTCGGATGGGGAACAACTGCTTTCGTCCCACTCCCTCACTGCGTATCATCCTTGTGAAAGTGATAGTGGCCCCGACAGCCTGTCACAGAAATCCTCCTCCTCTCCACCTTTCGCTCACTGCAAGGAGGAGCAGCAACAGCTGAAACGCCTGTTTTACAACCCTAATTCTCTTTATGAAAACAGAATTGACCACAGTTCTCCATTACTTGTGTAAATAATTATTTCACTGCTATACTATGTACACACATTTTGGTTTTTAAACAGTGAATTTAATGACATTTTAAAGTCCCTTTACCTACTAGTGTACATCAAAAGTTCCAAGTCTCCTTCTCTGAAACATCAAATACTTTCCCACTGTAATTGTTGCCAGAACTTAGGCAACAAACTTATGTTTTGGAGTCTCATGTGTGAAAAAAAAAAAGGTTTAAATCTTGCACTTAGACCCAAAGCAGGGACTTGAGGATTTTTTTTTCTAACTCATGGTTTCAGCCTTGCTGATTAAAAAAAAAAAAACAATCGGATTAATTGTCTCCTACTAGATAACACAGGATGAAAGTCTGAAATAAATTCTGTGTGGGATCTTCAAGCTCAAAAATGTGGTTTTACTGGGGTTGTGCTACCTTTGCTAGGTTTGTAATTCCCTGTACTTTTTACATGCCAGCTTCCATCAGGGAAGAGCACGCACTTTTCAGAGGTCATTGAAGCCAAGTCAAGCTTTGCCACTGATTTGAGTGTAGTTTTCTAGACACCTAAAAATAACACCCTTCACCATGGAGGTGGTGGGAGTAGCCGTCATCTCCTGTGATGTCTCACGCAGCCTAGCAAGGAGATGGAGTTTAACAAACCATGGTAGGGTTTTCCTAGTGCCAAAACACCCAGTTCAAATCCTGTGGCTGTCTGGAGGGTCCAAGAGGAAGTAAAATGACACCTCCTGGGCTGGCCAGCACAGAGCCTTCTTCCTTGCAAAACCAGATGGAAACAGAGGTCTCAGGACATATCGCTGCAAAACAGCCACAGCTTGAAGGGAAGGCTGCCAACAGTGTGTGTGTGTCTGTGTGCAAGTTAGACCAGCGCTAATGAAGTCAGGAATTACATCATGTCATTAGCTATATATTAGCCAAATCCTAGGAGACTCAATTAAAAAGTTTCTCCCAGCCCTTCTGGGCAGGAGGAAGCTGTGGAGATGAGATGATTAATGGGTGTTTTTGTTGACGTGACCCATGCTCGGTCCTCTCAGCTTTCTGCATTCATCTCTAAGTCACTGGCCCATGACATTCCACTTTCCACATTTTTTCTCCCCAAAAAAAAGTGGCCTGACAGAAAGACTAGAAAGTTGTTTCCATTACTCTTTAAAGCAACAATCTAGCCTCTTTATGGACCACTATGTATTCATGAACTCTGATATTTAAAGGCCAAAGGTAACACATATTTTACAAGACCCCTAAGATAGCCTTCAGTCTAGCAACAAAAAGTGAACATTTATATACCCATTGCATTAAGTACATCTACTTTGTTACCCTTTTTTTTTTTTTAATTTATGACTCACAAGGCATGAAGTACTCGGGTATCTCAGGGAGACCACTCTCCCCAGCATAAACCGGGTTCCACAAAAATGTAGGGATTATCCAAATGCTTTCCTTTCACAGACCCTATTGCTACAAACACGCAGATTATTTCTCTCTGGGCTTTTCAAACCCTCACAAATGCTCTCCTCCCTAAGACCCCATCACTGTTTCCCTTCTGGTCTCCTGCTGCTGGGGCTGCTCCTTGCACCCAGGGACCCGGCATCTCACGGGGGAGCCCAGCAGCTTGGAGGGCTGTAGCAGATGACTAATGACTGTTAAATTAAATTATATAAGACTGATTACATCCTATGCCTGGCACATTTCCAAGGACCATGCCACGGTCTGCAATAACAAGGGATGTGCGTGGTGCCCTGTTATTCTTTCTGGAAAGGCCACAACATTGCCTGCTTGCTTCTGGTTAAAGGCACTGTTATTGCTCAACCACGAGGTAGCACTGAAAATTTTAAAATACCAAGGTCAAAGTAAATAAAGGAGTTGTTAAGCTATAATCTTTAAGGGTACTTCAAAGATTCTTGTAGGTGAAGAGTGTATATAATATTTGCTCAGAATTAGGTGTGTACCCGATAAAACAAGATGTTCTGCCATTTAAAACAGCCATCTGATGACTCTTTCCCCTCACCATACCTATCAATCTTTTTCTTTACATCCCTCATGAATTTTAAGCCTCAGCTGCAGTATAATTGCAGACAATAAATCTGATTTTATAGTTGCTGAGTTTATTTTTGCTTTTCAACTGTAGGTTTTTGAGGGTAAATATTTGTTATTTCCAAAGGTTAGCTGACAGCTGAAGAAACCACAACAGTATCACCAATCCAGGGTGGTGAAATCCAGCTGCACTGGAGTCCCACTCATTGTATGTCAATCCCAATCCACATATGTGACGCCAGGACAGGCAGCTGTTAATTCATTTGTGCTTGGAAGTCACATGCAAAATATTCCCGTGTAGTGCAGAGTGGCAAATTGACATTTTAACAATGCTGCTTACAAATTGAAAAGAAAGCAGAAAGATCAAGCTTGTGGAAGGTTTCTCTTGGTCCCAGCCTAGTGGTGCCCAGCCACTCCTTCTCTCACTGGAGCTCCCTTGTCTTTGGAAACCCCCAGCCTCGCCGGTGGGATGGCCACGACACGAAACAGGCGCTGTCCCAAAGCCTTGCACTGAGAGTGCGCCTGTGTATCCACCACAGGGTGCCATCCAACACTGTCTGTACCTGCTTTATCTGCTACTTGGCTGCTCCTCTCACCTTCTTGGAGGTGGGTCTTCCATTACCTCTGCTACAGTCAGGTGCAGATTGGGTGGAAGGAGGAAAGCGGGGTCTAAAACCAACACTCAGTGCACCAGCCCATCAGGGAGCAGTACCTGCCAAATATCATACAATCAGTCCTGCAGTCCTTTTCTTCTTGACATTGCCATAGTATGGAAGCACTTGGTCTTATTTTCATGCATTTCTTTCAAAGTTGGTACAACGTGCTCACATTTGAGCTCTAGAGTCTCATTTCTGTGCTCAGTGCGTAGCGATGGGCTGCACTTTACGTTTCCGCATTGCTCAGTACGTTCCCACTGCAGCACGACACAAATGTTTACCGTGTTGCAAATTTGCCAGCCAAAGCATCCAGATGCTTGGTCCATGGAGGTGGGTGCACAGCCCTTGTAGACATGGCCAACCTTTACAACACATCTTTGTACAGCTTTTATTAAAAAGTATAGCCAATTACATTCTCATTTTTAATTGTTATTTTAATTGCCTATGAGCTTGCTGCTGCATATTTTATAACAGCCTTTGTAAATTTAATACTCTTGCCCCACCATGGTGTTGCCACTGCCATTAAATTTTCCGTTAGGAAAAAAAATTGTCTAAAAGCATTGTGTAAAACATAAAAAGCTTCAGCCCTAGTAGAGCTGGATGTAAAAATCAATTGAAACCCAACCGAAACAGGGCCATATCTGAGCAGTGGCTTTAGCTCACTTACTGCAGGAGAACAGAAGAGCTTTAAGTGCTTGGTATTTCCCCTGAAGGGGCTGAGGAATGCCAGAAATACCCACCACATCTTGTAGGAAAAGAGAGCGTTTGGCTACGTGTGTCAGGTGTAAAACACTTCACAGACTTCAGGAGAAAGGTATGCGAGTCTCAGTGAGCGCTGTTGAAAACTATGCTATTAAAGGTAGCAGAGTTCAGTGCCTGCAGCTAGTTATGCAGTTTGTGGAGAGGCTTTCTAATCTTTTAATTTTATATAATTATATTTGTTTGCGAATCAAAAGGGTGGGGAAAATTTGAGGATTACTTTGGCAAAGATTTTGGAATCGTAGTCGCCTCGAAGTTAACTGCCAATATTAATCTATCCTTTAATATTTTGAAATGACACTCCAGGTATGTCAAATCGCTGAAACCACAAAAATGTTGTCAGAGTAAAATTAAATATATGTGCATAGCAGTAAGTATTTTAAGAGAAAGAAAGGTTGTCTTGCATGCAGTGGCTTTTCTGCTTTATTGCCTTCACAGTTCCAAAATAAAAATATTTGTATTAAAATTCAGTGAAAATTTTCACTCCAAATGAATTTTTTTTTTCAGAAAATCCAATTTTTATGTAAATTGAGTTTTAGACAAAAGTCTTTCAGCAGGGAAATTTTTGCCATAACACACAAGGCTGACCGTATGGCATCCTGGTCAGAGAACCAAACCCTGAGGGAAGGAGAGCACGAGTCACCCGGCTACTGGACCTGCAGGGCACCACGTTGCCTGTTGGCCAGGTCAAATGGTCAGAGATTTGTCTCACTGTATTTCTGATCTTTAAAAAGATTAACATCTTTGGGGGAAAAAAGATTGTAGTCTTGCAACAGACAAAACTTACATATATGCAAAAGAAAAATCCTAAGAAGTAGGCAAGGAAGACTTCACACCATCTATTTTAGGGCATCCTTTCTGATTTGTGAGAATAGCCATTTCTCCCAGTGTGTCCCAGTATGCTTCCAGTGCATCATTCTGCTGCAAGGGGCTGTGAGGGAGGGGAAAAAAGAGCAGCCAGCATTTCTAACATGCATTCTGCAAACCCGTGTGCTGGAGTATATGCAAACGCATATCTCTGAGCCCTTGGTGTCCTCATTCTTTTTTTTTTTTAATGTTTTGAAATTATGACTTTAAAAGAAAATCAGAGATGGGGTACTTTTTGTTTGGCCTCCACTTTAATTAAAATAACCATTCTGAGGGGTTTTTTGACCTCCTAGATGCAAGATAGTTGTTATTACTTTAGAAAGCAATTATGCTCTGATTCATTTTTGAAATGAAGCACCCACAGCTCCTTAAACATCATTGTGAGCCAGCCACATCCCTGGGTACTTGCCTGAACTGAAGTCCAGATGCTATAAGGAAAGTAATAAGGGTCTGTTTGGCAGAACATAACACAAAACCAGGGTAGATTGATTAATTAAGATACTTCACAAAAGTCATGCAGTTTCTAAAGGGAGATTCTAGTCAGGTTTATACGGATGAGAGGAAAAAAATTCCCAGAAACATCCTTGTCCCTAGGCAGAGCAGCAGTTTTGCAGGCATCTCCTACGCCTTCCTCTCACAGAGCTTTTGCACTCACATATGCTCTCTCTTTTCCCACGGTGTCCCCCACAGCCTGCTCCTGCCACCCCCTGGGATCAGCTGCGCTCCCCCTGGGACCCCGCACCTTCTGCGACCCCAGCACCGGTGACTGCCCCTGCAAGCCTGGCGTGGCAGGGCCCAGCTGTGACCGCTGCCTCCCCGGCTATTGGGGCTTTGGTGCCTACGGTTGCCGTCCCTGCGACTGCTCCCGCAGCTGCGACCCCCACACTGGTGACTGCCGCAGCAGCAGGTGAGTTAGAGGGTCCCAGGCAGGCCCCCCTCCCCCCCAGCCTCAGCAATCGCCCCGCTATCTCCATCCCAGGGAAGATGATGCTGCGTCCCAATTTATGCATGGCACGTGGTCTGAAAAATATCCATTATATAAAATATTTCGGGTTTAAAGTGGTTAGGCACTGGGGATGGAGAGAGAGATGAGGCTCCAGTTCATCTGGGTGCCTGGCACACCATGGCAGGGCAATGGTGAGGTTGGATTATTGACTCTCAGTGCTGGTGTTAATGTATGAGGTGTTTTCTGTAACCTTAACCGTTGCTTGCTCTCCCTGAGCGAAATGTGAGCCTCCAGGAGATCTGAGCAAGAGGAGACCAAAAGGTTAATATTGTTCTGTTGCAACTCAGCTTACATTTACTGCACTAGACTTAGAGTGAGCTTCTGACTTTTAGAAGACAGTACATTTTAATAATACCTCACTCTCTGGATCTTATAAGTTACTTTTTTTAAACTATGCTGGGGATATTTATAGCATACAAATCCCTATAATGTATTTTAAACCCAAAATGGATTCATGACCCACTGTGACACCACTCAACCTGTTCACTTTTCAAAACTGCCCCTTGCATTTAACAGCACCAAGACATGCAGTCACGTTATGCCTGGAGGACGGGTTGGTAGTGGCCCTTCCTTCCGCCAGGTCCACAGAGAAGGCTGACCGTCTCCCTTTCCCCTCGACAGCTCGGACATGACCTGGCACCATGAAGTGCCTCCTTTCCAGGCAGTGCTCAACGACAGCGAGCCCACCTGGGGCTGGGAGGACGAGCAGGGCTTCTCAGCACTCCGGCACTCTGGTAGGACGGCGGCTTCACACGTTTCCCTGCCCTATCCCTCCTGCCAGCAGCCAGTGTGGATACAGTCTTCTGCACTGGCTTGTAATTAGTGCCCTGACAGTTGCAGGAAGGGATGGATGTTCCTCCATTAATGTCCCGTGCAACCACCTCCTTCACCTACACAAGTTGGAGGAGCCTTATGGCTCGTCCCATCAATCTGAGGACATGTAAACCCTTTAGGTAGATGCTGCATGCTGAAAACCCACACCCAGCATTTAGCTGTTGGTGAGGCAAGAGTTGCCTGTCTGAATTTGCAGCCCCAGCTCTACATTTCAAGGCTGAACACACTCTTTATTTTGTCCGTCAGTTTTTAAATGTGTCTTTGTATTCACTAGAACTACTACCTGTTGGACAAACCAGTAACATTATTTAGAGGGCAGGTTTTGCTGCTTCACAGGCAGGGAATTGGAAATTTCCAAATAAAAATTTATTTCCCCATACCCACAACAATTTTGGCATCAATTTCAGCTTACGATGCAATTCAACATTGCCTAGCATTTCAGCTGCCATTTCAGCTGGGGAAGTTTCTTCCCTCCAAGTTTGGAGGAGGCGAGTTCCCCGTGAGGTTGCTGTGAGGCCATTTGTCCCGGCAGTGCAGCGTCAAGCTGTCTTCCCTTGCAATCACTGCATGCAAGTAGGCAAGCATCATTTCCTGCATTTTCAGAAAGCAGCATGATAAAAATCTCAAAGATACAATAATTGAGTTAATTGAGGGGAAAGCACCATCATTTGTCTGAGCAACTTCATTTTAAATGTAAATAAGTATATCATGTTATTCTTTTGTTCTAAGATCACGGAAGTCATTAATCTACCTTAACCTCTGCAACATTTCCTTTTAAAATTTTGTCTGGTACATTATGGTGTGGAAAACACCACGGGGAAAGACATGCGTGTTATTTGCATCCCAAGGCAAAATACTAAGGCCTTTGTTTCCCTTCTCTTCTAATTGTAAACAAGGAATAATTGCCCTTGGACTAAGATTGTATATTCAGGCTAGATCTGAAAATAGGGCTTTTTTTTTGCACGGAGCTTGTGAATCATGTGGAAAGTTCTGGGCTCTGCCTGTGAAGGCTCCAGACTTTTAAGCACGATCCACAACCATTTGCTTCCTTCTCTTTCCCCAGGTAAATGTGAATGTAAAGAGCAAGTTTTAGGGAATCCCAAGGTCTTCTGCGGGATGAAGTACACCTACGGTGAGTTTTGGGTGAGGTGGCAGGGGTGTAGAGGGAGGTGCTGCAAGGTGTTGCAAGAGTGTAAAGCATGAGAGGTACTGCTGCGTACACCGCTCTGTCCCAGCAAACCCACAGCCTAATTAGTCTGGGGGCAGATCTTTGATCTTTCCAAAATGTATAAATATCATGGTACCAAGTCAAGGTGAGTGAAGTGTCTTGCTCTGTTAGCCACCTTTCTTGCTACCAAAATACCCTTGTGCCAAAATCATGGGAGGACAAGAGCTGGAAGTGTCCCTGAGAGGTTGTCTAGGCCCAAGACAGACTGTAAAGCACTTTTACCAAAAAAGGATCACTGAAACTCTCTCTGTAGACCAGCATGGTCTAGAAATCAGTAAATCTCAATTACACTGCATGTAAGGAGGAACAGTGATCACCACACAAGACGCTACATGGAGAAAACCGCTCCAGCAGCCGCTGGGAGCCTCCCCCTTGCCAGCAAAGCTCAGCTGTTGCAATGGGGTGATGTATATTGTTTGTGTGTCTGTTGAATATAAGTGAATGAGAGGAGGCACTTTGTTTCTCAAGACCTCTCCAGTGCGTGCCAGTGAACCGCCTCCTTCATACCACAGCAGAGGAAGGAATGCTCTGTGTAGCACTCCCTTCCTTCACAGTCTTCCAGTGGTCTCTTGCACCTGTTTTGTCTCGCACTGAAGTTGAAAATGTACAGAGAGATAACCCCTACCTCTGGAGGCTGCGGAGCAACCCACAAAGGGAAGTTCAAGGGGCCGTCAGCTGTTGAAATATAGCCCTAGCTTAGCCATATTAGGAAAAAATCTAATTCTGCTTTGCTTTACTCCCTGGCTGCGATAGTGACTGTGTTTAATCTTGCAAAAGATAAGTTTTTTTTTTTTTTAAGTCACAAAAACCCCAAGTTCATAAATCTTATCTAAAGTGCACTCAGGCTTCTCACCCTTTCATTGCTCAAGATGCAAAGGTGTCACCTAAACAGGAGAGAGAGGTGAATTATGGAGCTCATCACAACCTTCAGGAGGCCATACAGTAGGAGGAGAGCTTTCCCTGAGCTGCCTTACCTGCAGCCCGAATAAAGCACCACCATACAGTGATACATACCAGTGTAGGTATAAGCACGGTCAAGGGGAGGCACATGTGTGGGACCTGAGCCTCTACCACGCAGGGTCTCAGCAGGTGGGATACCAGGCAATGGGAGTGTGCCTGTGGGTATCCGAGCTCAAAATACTCCACAATTTGCCTCAGTCCCCACCAACATCTCAGTCTTCACCATTGCATTTGGATTTGACAGTTCTGCAAAGCAGGAGGACCGACAGCAGAAGGGCTCACCAGGGTGGGATGGGGGCAGCCCCTCACACCTCTGCCTGCTGCCTGGCCTGCCCAGGCCAAGGCCAGCAAAGCCTCCAGGTCCATCCCTAAAATAAAGGCTTTCTGCTTGATTTCCAAAAGTGCTAAGGAAGCCAAAGTCTTTGCTGAGCTCCAGGGTAAAATGGGGCCCTCATAAGTTTTGAAAATCAGGTCATTGGACCTGTCCCACTACCTGCGTGGCAGGTCCAGGGCCCATGGCCAAACCAACCATCAGTGTTCTTGCCCACGGGTATGGGGTTGTGTGCACTCCCCTGGGCTCCCCAGCAAGGAGGATCAGGCTAATTCCACTGTAATGAAGTAACTGTCATCACTGCTGTGCCCAGGCATCTGAATTAGACAAAGAAAAAACCAACCAACCAAACAAAACATTTAAAAAGGCTATTGTAAATAGTTTACGTATTCCTGGGTTTGAATTCTTGTCTTCCCAGTAATCAAGACGAAGATCTTGTCAGCTCATGACAAAGGCTCCCATGCAGAAGTCAATGTGAAGATCAAGAAAGTCTTGAAATCTACAAAGCTGAAAATCCTCCGAGGCAAGAGGACACTCTACCCTGAATCCTGGACTAACAGAGGCTGCACTTGTCCCATCCTCAATCCTGGTAGGTTTGAATCCCTGAGCAGTACATCTCCACCACATTTACACAGATTTCATTCCCACTTTTCCGTTCCCTCATGACAATGAGCTGAGATTGCAGTCCAGTGTTCATTAAAAATTATTGGCTGTTATATCATTTGTATTCCAACAGCAATCTCCATCAAATTTGAATTTTATAGAGAAAAGCTTGGTTCATTCTATAGATTTTCAAACATATGATTCTCTTAATGAAACATAGTAGCAGTCTTAGATCTTTGCCAGTCTCAGTCTCTTCCCAGAGGGAGGGAGGTGCACATAAACACCATGACTACATGATATATCTTTTCAAAACTAATACTAATTTGAATCCATAAAACCACATTTAAATCTAATTTGAGTCATGATATTGTACTTAAGCTCTAATCTAAATGCAAGGGAAGATGTCTCTGATACTAATTTGCATCTACAAGATTTGGAAGAGATTCTCTTATGCAGTGAGAGGGCGGCTTTGACTTCACAGTTTTTTCTCATCTTCTTTCACTGAAATGGAGCGCTGGCTAAACAGTGCATGCAATCTCTGGTATGGACGAGGACATGCAGACTCAGGGTTTTCTTCAGTTGAGCAAAACTAAGCTCCAGCTGACACACCTTTCTTTACAACTCCAAGATAAACCAACAGTTACCAACTAATTCAGATAAAGGGTTTTCTTTCCATAAGGCACACACATCACTGGGAATTCACCGATCGAAACGTCAGCTTCAGTGCTGAGACGTGCCTTACGTATGCAGCACTAAGAACTTCCTTCAAGGGGAAGGGCTGTCTGCGAGGCTGGATCACACAGAAAGGTTATTCATTGATGAGGTGTTTGCAGTCTTCTTTCATCTCCACCGGAGTGACCGTCTTTGGCTTTGATGGCAAGCTGCCATGATAGCACAGTTGTAGTCAGGAAGTAAGGTGCAAGGGTCGGATGAATCAGCAGCATTAGGCAGGACTTCACTGTTTAAGCACAGTAAGACTTTGGGTATTGGTGAAACACCATAAATCTATAATTAAATAGATTCAAGTGTTTTACTTTTCCATATGCAATGCAAAGACAAGCAAGAAAGCCTTAATATGAACCTGGAGGAATGTTGTGGAAGCTCTCAGACACTGATCGTGCAGGGTGGCCCCACACCTGACACGCAGCTTTGTGACTCCGCTAACTTCAGAGGAGCTTCACTGCTTTTCCCCACCAGAGGAAAAGACAGCATTAATCACAGAATCAATGAAGATCACTTGGTCATCAGCAGAAGGCTGGAGGTGCAATTGTCTTTAGGTGCAACCAGGCATCAGACACATCAGGTATTGGACCCTTGCCAGCTCTCACAATTCACTCTGCAAAGCTTGGTGTTTTCTTGAAATGCAGCTGCTGGGGTCTCATAAGTATAAATTAACTTCAGCTTTCATAGTGGAAAGAATTTGTGAAGTTTGGTCCCAATGGGAAACTTGAAAACATCAACTGAGTGCATCTTTAAGATTCAATCATTTCAAAGGGACAAAAAAGGATCCCAGATATTTTTTTAAAACCTTATAATTTTCTTTAGCTACCACATTCATTTCTGAATGGTTGGCAATGCTGTGTTAGCAGATTTAACCCCCTCTCAGAGTAAGAGCTTATGACCTCCAGATGAATAAACCAACAACAGCAAGATAAAAAGCCAAGCTGATATAAAACAATTTCCTTACGCACAGCTACAATAGAAACTCCAAGCATTTATCAGATCTCCGTGGCTGTTTTCAGATGGTACATGTGCTTATTTTTCTATGAGAGGATATTCACTACCCACTGCACACACCCACAGAGGCAGGTTGGACTTCTGGAGGGACCCTGAGCTGAAAGGTTTAAAGGTCTCGGTTGTCTGCAAAGGAACAGGAGCCCTTCCCCTCCTCAGCTCTGCCAAACACAGACACAAATGAGCAGAGAACTGCCTGCCAGCAACGCAGGGCAAAACACACAGCCCCAGGTCCTTGTTTGCAGCATCTCAGTCATTTGAGTCCTTTTATTTTTACACTTCTGTAACATCTGGTTAAAAATCTAGAAAGCCCTACTGAATCAGCAACCAGAGCAATACTTGCTTGCTCTCTGAGGGTGCCTGCCACATTTCCCTCTAAAGGGAGACAGATTTAGGAGCCCTTGAGGAGTGATGTTTATAGCAGCAGGCTTGACGTGACCAAAATGAATGTCTTGCAAAGGGTGACACTGCCATACACATATCCTGTGTTTACTTGGCAGAAGAGAGAATGTGTGTGCCCAAAACCTCAGATGAAGTAGATAACAAATTGTATTGAATTGAAGAAAAATACACTTGGCCTGTAACTAGGGGACATTCTCCCTTTCTTCTGAACTACAAAATTAAAACCTAAGAAAACATGAGCAGAGTCCCAGCTGTGGCCAGGAGGGAGCGGGGCGACTGAGAGCACTGGAGGAGACCCATCTTCCCCAGATATATACAGATATATGAGAGAGTTTATAAATATTTCTTCGTGTAAGTGCTTTTTTTACACAGGATTAGATATCCAGGCTGACTTTGCAGCATCAATAGTCCTCTTGAGCATAGTGTTGTGCAGTTCCTTATCGTTTTGCTGGTTTGCAGGCTTGGAGTATCTCGTGGCAGGACACGAGGATGTCCGAACAGGCAGACTCATCGTCAACATGAAAAGTTTTGTCCATCAATGGAAGTCAGCTCTCGGAAGAAAGGTCCTGGAGATTTTGAAAAGAGACTGCGACTAGAGATGTGTGACTGCCTAGGGCATTTCTTTATGCACAAAATGCAACAGCCTTCACAGAGAGATGACCTCTAGGATGAAAACTGGAATGTAAGAAAATAGTGCCAAAACATGTAGCAAGGCGTTCAGAGTTGTAGGTGCTGTCTAATTTAACCCTTCCTGGCCAATGTTCATTCACTCGCCTGTAGCTTCCTTGTCAGGGGTTCACCTGAGCTCAGCTCATCCTTACATTGAGGGAAACAAAAGGAAGGGCAGACACTTGTCTGGCTCCAGTGCGATGTTGGAACAACTCTTATGAAGCCACTGATCGCCCCAGACTAAATTGCCACCCTAGAGAGGGAAAGCATGCCCATGAGCTACAGCTGAGAAGCAAAACGTGACTGCCAGTGCTGCCAGCGTGGATCCTGAGTGACTTCCAGAGGCTCCCAGAGGATGCTGTGGGGAAGGTGATGGCCAGAGCGGCAGTCAGACACTGCAGTATAGCAGCAACAACTGCTCTTTAGAAACACCCCCTTGGGTTAGGACATGGCACCCGTCAAAGAGAATTGGGCACCGCGAGCTTTTAACTTGGTCACTCCGCTGAAGGTTTTGGGGGCTACATTCTCTGCCGGTGCTGGTGAGGATGCAGATGCTAGAGTGAATTGAATCTCTGCCCTGGCACAAACAGATCAAGAGGCAGAGGCAGGCTCTCCACCTGCCACACAGCTGCAGAGAAGAGCCGGCTCCAGAGGGTGCAGTGTCTCTCAGCTTTTGTCCTTGAAGTGTTAAAAAACAACCCTAGCCCTAGTGTAAATATTTCATTGTATAAAGCACTTTACTACCTGCCACTTCACGGTGCGGGAAGTCTAATTGTGTTGGGGAAAGAAGAGGTTGAAGGTGGCACATGAAAAAAACTCCCTGAAACAGAAGCACTCCTGAAGACCCCCCCAGTTGGACGGTGTTAACGGTATAAAGGGAACGGCCAGCCTGGCACTGGCCACTCAGAGTATCTGAGGATACAATCTGAAAGATAAAGTATTTGCACTGAAGTCCCAGCTTCAGACCAGCACTCGGACCCCGTGGGCAGGACTCCAGCAAGACTTCGCAAGCAACGTGAGAAGAAGAAGAGACTTTGAGACAAAAAAATGCAATTGCCAGAGGAGAAAAACTCTGCCTGCAGGAAAAGGAGTGGATGCAGAGAACAGAAAGGACTTGCATCCGCTTATCACAACCCAGCGATTCATGGTGGGCCTGGAGTTTATTTTATTTTTATGTTAGTATTTAAATCTGAACATTTTGTTTTCTTCTGTGTTATTGTTTGCAATATATACGGCCATTATACTTTCTCATTAACACTAGTATGGAATATAGCACAGTTTACTGCAGTTTTCAGCACTAAAATGTATCTTTTCTGTAAAGCATCTTTAAACCACATGGCATAGAGTGTATTTTCTTCATGAGTGTGAGGGGAAAGAAAAGGAAGACATACAACACAAGAAAAGTCGCAAGCCTACCAATCTGCTTTACGTATGTATTTTTCTTTCAAGGTCCTGTGGACTCACAAAAAAAAAAAAAGATACTATTTTGGTAATTTGTTTTTATATCTCTTGTATGTAATAAATATCATATGATTTCAACATCTTCATCTCCTGTCACTGCTTACGCCACTAGCAATGCAGTCTTCATGTCTGCTCTAGAGAGCACAGCAAAGATGGAGCTGGGTAGGGAGAAGCTGTCATAGGGGATATTTTGCTGTCTGAGGGATATACTCACCATATCATAAAAAGTCAAGTAGCGTGGGTGGCTCACAGAAATCCCATTTCACCTCTATTTTGGGAGCTCTTCTCATAAGAAGGAGAATTGTACCTAAATATTTTCAAAGCTGGCCAGATCCTTGCATCCACACAGGCCCGATGGCTGAGCTGTAGAGGAGTCACCCATAGAAAGCAAGGCAGGGATGGCAGAAATCAGTCTCACCCCCTATGTTTGAAACGGTAAAAGGAAAAAAATGAAAGGCTGTGGGAAATGAGTACTGTGGCAAAAGGTCTATAAAAACACCATAGGTGAAGTCAAGCATCAGAAATGAGCAGCCGGAGGGTCAAGGCATAATCTGCAACGTGGGTAGCAGCTCCCCAGGCCGGCGGTTAATCAGTGACTTCTGGGGCACCATGCTGTGGCAGCACCCATCTCCCCGATGGCTGGAGGACAGTGCAGGGAAAGACTCCTCCTGTGTCGACACTTGGTGGCTAAGAGCCTCCAGTATCTCTGTTTCAATTTAAAACTCTGCAGTTTTACCTATTTGGCTTATCTTTAGCTTAATTTTATTTTAATGCAATTAAAACTACATTTGCAACAGCTAGTTGGTTAATGTGGCATCGTGAAAGCTGGAAGGTGTGAGCCAAGAGGCCCATGGTCCCAGCCAGCTCAAGCATTGCAGGAAACTGGGATGGCTCAGTCAGCAGACACTGCTTATGGCACCTTGTCTGACCCCAATCCTAGCCTTGGATCTGAGCACTGGAAGTTTTACAAAGGAAAGGGATTCACTTCCATAGGGCAAATCTGCCCATGAGAGATTTCTGTGAGAGGATTTTCGCTGGAAGGAGAAATGTCCCTTACCGTGAGCAGGCAAGCTGGATATCCTGCCATCCATATGAGATCACCTCGCAGTGACAAGATGGCCAGTCAAGCCCTTCTCAGCGAGAAAAGCTTGTTCAGAGAATAAATTTTTGCAACTGAGTGAGTTCATGGGAGCAGCCTGCCTGATTTATCCGTTTAATCTGACCTGTTACATGGATAATAATAGGATATCTTTCCCTGCCCATCTGAAGAGTAGATTTATTGCTCTGCCCAGGGCATCCCCATGCTGTTCTCATGCCTCATCTGCACCTAAAGAGCAAATGCCTCCCTGCCACTGAAGGAAGCATGGTGAAATCTTCAGCCAAACCTGTTGCCAATGCAGGAGGCTAGATGCAAGCAGTGGCCAGGGGTCAGTAATAAGGGCTGGAGCTGGCTGCCAGAGACCCTATGCTTCTGGTTGTGCGTCAGCATCACAGGAGCAACGCTCAGCTGGTGACACACACTTGAGTTGGAGGAGGTAAAGCGGGTGTGTTAGAGCCAGCCACCACCACAGCACAGACCCAAAGCAAATGGCAAATGGCCACTTGGCAAATACAGCCCGGCCAGTGTGTCTGCATAGGATCCAAACCTGTAGCAGATGCTACAGTTCAGAGCAGGGGGACACCCAACTCCAACAAGTTTTCAGTCCCTCCTTCCACCATGCATCTCTCCAAGCCCAAATCCTGTGCCATGAGGGTTGTCAGGACCAGGCACTGAGCTAAATCCATATGCTGCTGTGCAAGTGAAGCTTTCTCCACCATCCTCTGCCACCACTGCTACTTGTGGAAGAAAGCAGGACAAGCCACCCAGATCTGCCCATCAGTTTTCACTAACATGAATCTGGGTGTTTGGAGAAGGCTGTATGCAGAGGTGACCTCATCCTCCCTCAGGGAGGTCACCTTACACATCTGATTGCTCCCCAGGTCTGCAGAGCCTGCAGGCCCATTTGGTGGGAAGCACGAGGTGATGGGACAGAGATGTTTCGGTGAAACAGAATCATAGAGTGGTTCAGGTTGGAAGAGACTTTTAAAGGTCATCTAGTCCAACCCCCCCTTAAGGAGCAGGGACATCTCCAGCCAGATCAGAGCCCTGTCCAACCTGGCCTTGAATGTTTCCAGGGATGGGGCATCTACCACCTCTCTGGGCAACGTGTTCCAGTGTTCCACCACCCTCATTGTCAAAAGTTTCTTCCTTATATCCAGTCTGAATCTACTTCCTTCTAGTTTAAAACCACTGCCCCTGTTAAAGAACATTTTTCTCTTCAGACTAGCTTAACAGATACCATCCATGCCTACAGAATGGGAGTGCAGCTGGCTGTAGGGCGACTGGGCAGCCCATGTACCCCAACAACATGTCCAATCACCTCCCAGGAGCTGCTGCTGATGGGGGCCCTCTCCATCCTCAGCACCTCCCATACCAAGCCCCAGCGAACTGCAGAAGTGGTGTCCTCTCCTGCCGCCACAAGAACTGGGAGAGGGCTCAGGCCTGTGTCAGCTACACGTGCGTGGGGCCCGTCCGGCCAGCCATCACTTGCCCCAGAGGAACGGGATCTTCCAGTCACAGTGGAAAATTACAGGCATGTTTAATATAGTTGCTCCGGCGGGCTAAATCTTCTGGGATATGACCATGTTGCTGAAAAAGACTGAACATCTGGTACTACTGGCCTGCCTAAATGGAAAACTGGGCTGGTATGGGTAAACAAAACAACTCAGGAACAAATAGCTGCAGTGTAATTTTTTTTTTAATCTTTATTTTTAGTTATCATATTGACTTCAGTATCAACACTAGATACAGTAAACATCTCAAAAACGTCTGGCTGTCCCTGCATCCAGAGCAACCCTCTCTCTGATAAGGCAGAAGGAGATCGTGATTGTTTGTTGATATGTGTTGATTTTTCAATGACGGTGTGGCCAAAGCATGTCCTTGCCCAGGGGTCACAGCTTCTTGCCACTCTTTTCCCACAGTTCAGCAGAGAAACATCACAAATGCCTTTTATTGCTTCAAGGGAAGGCAATGAGGCCTCGGCAAGGCTCACAGGCTGGGGAATATACTATATATGGGAAACTTGTTGGCATATTGAAAATGTTATCATGGCTGAGAGGCCAACGTGCTGCAACAGGCATTGAGATAGCTGCTCTGTGTGCACAGCCCAGCCCCAGGCTGTGCCCATCTCCTCACTTTTCCATCACTCCAGTGGCTCCTTTGGAGTAAAAATAATCCTGGGCTGCTTGCAGACATGGCGCACTCACCGGTGTGATGTGCTCATGCGTATGTTTAATCCCCACCGACACACGAAAGCCAGTGCCCGAGTCCTGTTCCCCACAATGTGATCCAGAGTTCAAGGCATCTCCAAGCTCTACCTGGACACTTTCTCAGCAGTAGAAGATGCATAAAAGAAGTCTATCAGGCTGCTGAGAGGTCGGGTGGGGGTGTAGGTGTGGATGTAGACGTGTGCATGGGTGTCCCCATGGGACTACTGGCTGCCTTATTTCCCAGATGTTGTTTTCTCTGCTCACATCTCTGAGCTCCGCCTGACTGGTCAGGTTGCTCACACTGCCAGCATCTCTTTCTTTGGCCTTTTCTCTCAGTCTTATACATAGAAGTCATACATACTTATTAAGCACTTGGATTTTAAGTCATCTGGAAAATGTGGCTGCCAAAAGACCCTCAGATCTGTATGAAAATTGCTGAGAAGAATTGTTTCTAAACCCAACACTAGTGAAGTTTCCCTGAACCAACTTGCTATGGACATGGACATTGACCCCTTTCAGCAAGTGCAAAATGCAGTCTGTCTCTAGGCTCAGGACACATGCTGAAGTACTGAAACAAAGGAAAAACAGACTAAAATAGAAAAACTGTCCATTAGGCTGGCATTAACCTCAAGTAAAAAACATTCATCACTGTATTCCTATGTCCGATTCACATACATCATCCCTACCTGGTTCAGTAGGAGATGTTTCTAATATTATAACCTTAAAACGTATAGCTGTAAAAAAAGGCCATTACTCTCTGTCTCTGCTCTTTGTAGGAGCTAGTTCTCCTCTCCTTTGTTTGCATCAGGTCCAAATCACCTTTGGACCTTGAGCATTTATGTGATCAAATCTGCTGCATATTTTCTGCATGGGCTTTATCTGAATAACACGTGTAGGAGATAAGAAAACATTATTTCAGGCACACGAATGAGGGCTGGAGTTTTGCCCCACCTAACACAAGGTGTCAATAGCAGGTGGCAGTCGTGCAAGGATCCCCTGATCCCCCCAGGGTTGCAGAAGAGACCCAGGAGCACTCTGAGGGGGTCATTAGAGCTGCCCAATTGCTGCAGGGGCAGGTCAGGGCGCAGGAAGATGCACAGGTACTGTTATAGCTCAAAGAGCGTCACAAAAATGCTCTTGCCAGAAGAGCAGGGGGTTAAAACCACACTCTGTAGGGGCAGAGAAGTTAAACAGAGTAGAGGCCCAAGCAGGGACGTCAGCAGCATCCTTTGCCGCCTCTGCAGCTGTGGGAAGATGCAGGGACAAGGGACCCCAGCAGTGGCAGATGAGGAAGTCTCAGCCATCACTGCCCAGAGCTGATCAATCCCGTCCCTCAGAGAGCTGCAACAGGGGGTCATTTGTTGACCTCCAAAGCAGATCTTCAGAAAGGCCCCCAGAGCCTCTGAGGTGACGGGAACAGGGAGGCCGATTCGAGTGAGCCTGAGCCCGGTTACTGCAATGCATGCAAGATGGCAACCACCTAAGGAGTCTGAAAATGCTCACGCGGAGCTGCGTGTGCAAACTAAACACGCCCAGAGCTGCTCTGCAGTACAAACAACTCCTCTCTGTACTGTCAAACAACTCCAAAGCAGGGGTTTTGGAAGGGATCCTGGCCCTCAGCAGACCCCATGCCAGAGGGTCAGGAGGGGGTGAAGTGTCACAGGCCAGAGCTGTGTCAGCAGCCATGCTAACAGTTTGGTGGTACAGATGATCACCTTCCAGTGCCCGGAAAAGTTCCTGAAAACTGTGTAATTTATTCGTGTGTCCGTACCCTGGAGAAGCAACACATCCTGCCCCATGACTTGGCCCTGGCCACAGCCAACAGCTACAAAGGCAGGAGAAAAAAAACAACAACAAGAAAACAGAAGCCAAGTTATGCAGCAGAAGGGGAAAAAATATTTCTCTGGTCCCAGCGGGTGACCGGCAGAAACCCCAAAAGGCATTGTAAATACAATTCAGCACAGCACGGACAAACAGCCCTGTGGCAGTGCTCCGAGGAGCCTAACGCCCTGCGGCAGAGCTCTGGGGACTGAGGACGGTGGCGGTGCCATTGGGATGGTCGAGCACTCCCAGTCCTGCTTGGGGACGTAAACAGGACACCCCACCCTGGGCTGATACCGATCAGCTGGACGGGGCAGAAGAGGGAAGAGGCTGGGCCCTTGCTGCGTCCCGGTCACCTCTGAAATGACAAAGCAATGTCGCAAATGACAAAACACAAGTGATATGGCAAAGAGCTTCAAGACTGAAGGTCTCGAGAGAAGGGTGAGAGGAGGCGATGGCCTGGGGGACTTCTGCCACAAACTGCAGTGGGGTCTGCTGCCTTGCCTGGGCTCTGCGCTGGTGACTATTTAACTTTGACACATTAAAAGCGATAACAACCAAATTCTTCTGAGCAAAAAAAAGCACTTATAATTGGATAATGGCCACTGAGCATCAGTAGATGGGTTGCCTAATGCCTGAAGGAAAGCATGAGAATTTTTCTTCCACCCACAGACCTATTATGAAGCTGACAAGGTCCTGCTCTCTGCAATTCCCATTAATTTTACTGCTGGGCTTGAAGATTTATGACAGCTTTGTCTGACATTCATGAGGCAGACAGGTATTGTTACATGCCGACATAACCCAGGTAGCAGCCACGGGTTGTTCTCTACAAATGACTGCACTTCAGTCAGCTTTGGAAAACTCCTGGCTTTTGTACAGGGAATACTAAATAAATGAGAATCACTTTAAATTCCAGTCTCCTTTTCCACCCTCAGGGAAGCTCTACACATGCCAGAGAACAGGGATTGCTGCTCGTCATGTATTCAAACAGCAGGCAAGCTTAAATCCTTAGAAATCCTTGAATACCCGGCAGATGATGACATACACCAAGGACATACCATACCTGTCATTTAAACCCTCTGTGATTTGGAAAAAATCAAACACACTGCAGTTATATTAGCCAGGAGCAAAGGAGAAGTGACCAGCTGGCATCCTCATTCTTCTCCTTCTAGGACTCTGTTTTCTCTAGCTGTGTAGTCTTTTTTTTTTCCTCTATATAATGTCCAAAATAGAGAGAAAACAAATAGAACTAAAATAGCGACAGTACAAGAGAAAATACCATCAGGAGTTCCTGTTCACAAGGCTATCCTGGCATTTATCTGGGGCTGTTGACATGTTTAACAGCCATTCGGTCTCTGCCCACTGGATGCCAGCTTCAAGCTTGAATCCACAACCGAGATAGCTTCTTGCTTCATGCTACAATTTCTGCACAGCTATTTTTCCTGTTGTGCGAGTTAGCAGTGTATGGGGACAGCATATCCAAAAATATCCTGAAAAATAAACCCACATGGCTAATCTCCAAGTTTTCCTCACCTGGAGAAGCAAGGATTTTGCTTTCATGTTATGTTAAGAATATTTTTATTTGAGTGAATTGCAATGAAGAAAGTCGTTGTTTTACTGGTAAAGGACTATGAGTGTTACCATTATTTCAGTACAGTTTCTGAAATCTTCTGAATGTTTCTTCATTACACTGAAGAAATATTTTAATTTTAATTATTTGTAGTCCACAGAGACACATCCATGGAAAAAGGCTGGGGAGCAACAGGGCTGTAGACTCCCCAATTCTCCCTCCCCAGTCAGTTCAACAATTGCACCCAGCTTGTTGTTGGAGATTGGTGCTGCCTTATACAAGGTGCTGCCCAAAAAGGTTTTCCCCCAAAGACTGCAAGGTCTGAGGGCTCCAGGGAAACCAGGACTTGGGGGAGAAGTATTGTCCCCTTTGTCTTGCTTGGAGGATTTTGTTTTCCTTTCCTGGCATTACCCAGGAGCAGGGCAGGTCTGGGCTTTCTTGACTGGCAGGTCAGACCACCACAACTCTCACTCTACACAGATTTTGCACGCCAGACAGCCCATCCTCTCCACCAGCAGGCCACCACCAAGCAGCAGATGCTGCAGGGGCGGAGGCAGAGCCCACTGTGTGACTACAGGAACCCAGGTCCCAGGGAGCACAC
The DNA here is from genome assembly GCA_009806455.1 of Tetrax tetrax. NCBI lineage: Eukaryota > Metazoa > Chordata > Aves > Otidiformes > Otididae > Tetrax > Tetrax tetrax. The sequence continues at coordinate 86,388 of WHYT01015577.1, read as the reverse complement.
GTGCTAGCACCCAGCCTGCTAGTGATGACTTAGCTGCTGTGAAACAAGCCTGCTAAGAACCAGCAATACATGGTAGTAAGGTGCTTCAAACTCTGTGGGTTTTAAATTGACCTACTGATTTTCAGAGCACGTGAAAGCTGTGACAAAACTTAAAGTGCGGCTTTGGAGCGCACCGCAGACCACTTCTTGTAGGCTTAGGGCAGGGGGGGATCCCTCACCAAAAGAGCATGGAGCTTTGAGACGCAGCAAGGGTCACCTACTGCAAACCAGAGGTGCTACGGGTCTTACTCTCTACGGCTGAGGGGCTTTATCCTAATGACTCACGAGCTGCTGAGCACTGACCTCCACTCCAGTTCTCTCCTTATGGCTCCTTGCATAAACACTAATTCAATAATAATGAGCCATGAAGGTTACTGACTCATCCTTTCTCTTCCAGTTAAGGAAATGAATTGATCAATTATCTTAAGCATCACATAACTCAAAAAACCAAAGATTCCTGTCAAGGGATCCACTGTGCCACCCGTTATAAACTGAGAAACAACCTTCAGGTATCAGTTCCCAGCTGACACAACATTCGTATGTGTTATAATTAGATACTGGTTTTGTTTCTGTGCAGTCCTGCTTTCCACTGTAAACACACCCCAACTCTGTGACTTGGCCAATGACTCTGATCTTTTCTCATCAATGAAATATAATATAGGTTATTTTTGAGAGAGATGTTGCCTCTGCATGTTTTTTTTTTCCCTTGATGCTGGCATGCAACCATGATTACTTTATTAAGAGAGGGGGAAATAACAACAGTGGCCTATTGGATTACATACTGGGAAAGAATTTTGTTTTAATGCAAGCAGTATACAATAAAATCCATTTTGACTCTGTATCACATTATGTGTCAACAAGAGAGTGAACAAACGGAGATAGGTACCGTCCCTGTGCAAACAGACACAAAATAACAAAGTTAATAAAATTTTTCCTTTGCTTTGCCTCCTTCACATTCACAGCCTTGGAGCCCTCCAGTATCTTTAGCTGCTGATATGGTGGCAGCTCTGACCAGACCACAGTCAACTGTGGGTCCCTGTGCTGTGCCCGTCTCTTCAATGTTCACTGCCCTGGGAAGGTCCCTCCTGGCACCGGCCGCTGTCACATCCCTCCTGCGGGAGCCCCAAGGGCAAGGGCAGTGCCAGTGCTGAGGGTGAGCATAGGATGCTCTGCTTTTCCTAGGTATCAGGGTGCCATGGCACTTCTCCAAAGCTGTGACTGCGAGAAATAGAGACAAGGAAGGAGATGAAGTGATAATAATGTCCAAATGGGACAGAGCTGATTGCTCTAGGCAGAAATGCCCCCCCTACATGTGAGTACCATGCATGGGCACTGTGAGCTTCTCAGAAGACAGCATCTAAAAATATCTTTTTAAAAAGAGAGGAAAAGTAGCAGACATTGGTTGGTGGCAAGGAAGAACCTATAGGAAGACATCAAGTATGGCAAAAAATTTGGAAGCGGGCAAAAAAGACAGCTGCTCAAAAACCCACCTCTAATAACCTAGCAGAACCTGCCACCCAAGGGCTTGAACACTTAAAAGAGCTGAATACCCATAAGTCTTGTTTTGCTTTCCATTACAAATCATCCAGTCACATTACAAAATGGTGAAAGCTTGCAGCTCATGTTTAGTAAGCACTCTCCTTGGCGGCTCTGAGAGGTTCACACGTGTAGGGGAAACTCTGAGCCGCAGTCTCAGCACAGGTGCCCAAAGACGTGTCTTTTTTTGTCAGCTGTCCCTCTTGGTTTAGTTAAAAACATCACTGCTTGATGTGTACCTTCTTTCACCTCTTTCCTTAGGCCACCACAGACACCATGCTAACATGATAGCACTCCCAATCACAGCTACCCAAAAGCAAAATCAGTTTCACCACTCTCCAGGATCTGACCTTGCTTGGGTCAGAGGCTGGCTCCTGCCTGCAGCCAGCCGGGCACCAGCCAGGAGCGATGCCCACGGTGGGAACAGTGGCCTGGCTGGCATCTTGCCGGCCGTGCTCCTGGGCAGCTGAGGGCAGAGCTCAGCTCCTCCGGTTGAGTGTTGCGCCAAAGGTCTGCAGGGCAAATTGCACCGTGCTACCTGGCACTCGGCGGGGGGCATGGATGTGCAGCCATGGGTCTGCAATTTACATTTAAAGAATTAATAAAAATTCCAGGCCAGAGAGCTTCTGCGGGGTTTATAACCTTGACATTTTTTTGTCACCCCCTGGCTTGTTTCTTTTTCCCTTTATAACCAAACAAACCCATACAAATTAGTATTTGAAAGTATGCAATTAGCAAGCTGCAGTTCTCCTGCCACCCAGTTTCCAATGGGGGGAAATCAACAATAAAGAACAAAGGAAAGAATTTGCTGCCTCATATTAATGACTGCTGTTTGAGGACAGCATTTGTATTTTAAATGAATAGCTTGCTGAGGACAAAAAGGTCAGAACTGCATTTTATGGTAGCGATAGAATAGCAGGAGGAGAGAAGAAAGGCCAAAGCTGTGAGCAGACAGGCGGAACAACATGCTCTGCTTGCTGGAGAGGCTGGGACCACCACCCGGCCACGCTGAGGCCACGCATTTAGGAGTCGAAGTAAGGGGACAGTCCTGCAAGGTGGTGAGGACAGCGGTGGGAAGGGAGCCCACTCACCTCCCAGCCAGGTCAATGAGCTCTATGGCACACAGCACGGTTCAAAAAAAATCAGCTCAGCCTAGTGATGCCCCCCAGAATCCTTCCCTTCTGCAAGGCCATATGGATCCATTTCCTTGCACATGGAACATTTTTCATCAGCTCTGCTGCCGTGGACACGCTCTGTCCCCCAAGACACTGCCTGTGCATATGCAATAAGACCCTGCCAACATCCAGCAAGAAGACTTGTGCCTACCTATTGAACACAGCTACATGGGAATGTACCCTTTGCTACCTTCAAATTGCCTAAAGTTAAATCTGAATTGAGAAATCTAAACAAAAGCCAATGCTGGTTCGAGTTATATGTGAAACTCCAGCCATTATCCATGGGTATTGATACCTTCAGGAGAAGAACTCAGCCTGCTGGTTCTCTGAGGCTCCAAGATAAAGGTGAACCAGTATGGGATTATTTTAACCTATAATATGCAATGAGAATGAAATGACCACACCACAACTGATGATAAAGCCAGCTAGAAAGGAAAGCTGAAGTCTCTAAAACAGCCCTGGGGTCTCCTGAGGTGGACACCCCAGCTAGGTATAACCTCAGCAGAGCAGACTAGCCATCTTATAGCCAACTTCTGCAAAGCTGTCAAGGGGAGGAAGGTGCTTCTCCTTCCACACCACTCTGAGTTTTAAGTAGACCACAAACCCCTGGGCCATGGGGACTGACTGGATCCCCCCAGGGCTGTGTCTGTGGGGTGCCAGCCCTGGTACCTCCAGACCATCTGTCCTCTCATGCATGTTTTGCTGCCGGGCACCACCCAGGGACATCCCTGACCTCTTGGGGAGTCTCCTTGCTGCTTTGGACTGCAGCACTGGGTCTTTGCAGCTCTAGCGAGGTCCAGGCCATCAGTGAAATCACACTGGTCTGCCGCCAGAAAGAAAGAGCAAAATCCAGTGCCTTGCTCCCACCACCCCTTTCTATTTCTGGAGGTTTTACTCCTGGCACTCTTTGGTGCTGCCTCCTCCTCCTTCTTGGGCTCCTTCCCATTGCTGCTGTCACCTCCTGCTCGCTGCACATCTCCTGGCTGCTTTCCCAGGTGCTCACAGTGGCTGGCCGGGTCCTGGTGTGTTTGCAGCCATTTAGGGTTTTCCTCAGAGGACACATGTCCCTCGTGCCCCACCTTCGCTGCAGCTCTGACTCCGGGGCAAAGCTTTTGAGGAAAAATTAGGATATGTTAAAGCTGAGTGGCTGCTGAGCTCTCCTATTGACTATAGTAAGACAGAGAATAACATTTCATTAAGTGCATGTTTCTGACGGTACAACAAGCCCTTACCTGCAATCGTGTGTGAAGCACAAACGGCCTAAAGGCATCACACCTGAAGGAAAAATTCCAATCCCTTCAATAACATATTAACATTTTTAACATACATTCAAAATGTTTAATGCAGTAGGAAAAACATGTGTTCTGGTCTCAGCAGCCTTGATGATCCATAAGAGACAAGAAGGAAGGCTGCAGCTTTCCAGCAGTGACTTCTTGATGCACATCTTTATTTGAAATGTTCAAGCCAGGACAGAAATCAGAAAATCAGCTGGAAAACAAGGATGGCCAAGCAAATAAATGTACCTTTTAAACCAGAGTAGTTCTGAACATATTCCTGAAAAGAGCGACTGTAAATCTGCGAGCCAGACAAAACTAGTCCTCTGCCACTCTGACCCCCACACCCCAGTGCTTCTGCTACAGCCGAATTACCCAGTGTCTCAGAGATGCCTGAGGATCAATCTTGGCTTCTCTCCAGGCACTTTGGCTATGAAAAGGAGTAGCTAAAAAAGTATCTCTTTAAATAGGTGTTCTCACGGTACAGGTCAGTCCTTGTGTTGAGTAGAGCTGGCAAATAATCTTGCTCTGGTCAGGGAGGGGTGGGAAAAAGTGCTATTTCAGGAATCCTCATCCAGTAGGACTGGCAGGCTGTTAATGGTGTATTTTCGGCTGTGACGGAGCTGGAGGGAAAGGGATGCTGGTGTTGGAGAGAGAGCAGGAGCGAGAAAGGTGATGCTCGTTTACTGCTTTGTCCTCCCACAATGACACTCCCCTGTGGAGAGTCCTGGCTCGAGTGTCCCCAGCTCCAGCAGCTGAGCATGGCTGGGACGCCTTGCTCTGGGCCTCCGTATGGACCAGCGCCGGCTGTGTGGAGCACTAAATGCACCTGCAAGAGTAGTTGAATGGCTGTCACAACTTCAGCAGCATTTACTGGGTGTCCCCAGGTGCTGGAGGGCACCAGTGACAGCTGGGTATGTCCTGCAGGCAGGGTCCCTGTGTCCCTTCCAGCTGCTGGAGCCCCCCTGAGAATAGGTAGCACCCTGTCACACAGCACACTTCTCCTCCCCCAGGCCTACCACAGGCTTCTGGAAGCAAAGAAGCAAAGCAGCTATTTTGGCCTTGATTTTTCAATTCTTCTTATGCTAAAATCCCAATTTGTTTCTGACTTACAGGTATCCATAGGATAAAGGTGCATGGGTACAGTTAAACCACTTCAGGGATGCAGCTTGCAAAGATAACTTACGGTTTTGCCTTTTTTCTGTGCTTGTACCAAGGTTTCACCAACCTACAGCCCAAAGGTCTACTTATAACACCTTGAAATATTCTGCATAAACTGTGTTGAAGCTCAGCAAAACCAATTTGCCTGGCACAAGCAAGAGCCTGGAAGCAGGAATTCTTGAAAAAATGCTAACAATGTCTCAAACTGGAACCATTTTTCCCTTAGCTGGGAAACCATTCTGCTTGAAATAGAACAGGCAGAGAGAAGAGGGATGATAGAGATTTTTTTTTAGCAGTCCCTGAGTTGGACTCACACAAATTTTGTTCTGGTTTAGGGTGGCTTGGAAAATTCATTTACCCCTTGTGCATTGGTGAGCTTTCCATTTTGCAAAAGGGAAAATACAAAGCTTGCTGGCCTCTGGTTGCATTTTCAGCCTTTGTATTCCTGTGGAGACAGAGACACCTGATTTGCATCCATTTTCCTCCACATGGCATTAATGTGAATGCAATACATTCGCAGTGTGTAAATAGTGGACTGCTCGCATGAATACGTCTACTAAGCTCCTCTGCCCTTTCTGCCCCACAGCTGCATAGATAAATAAAGAAAAGGCCTTATTATATTTGCGGTGGCTAGAATTAAAGGTCTGTGCTAACCCAAGTAAACTAAGCCTTCACACTTGCCCCCTATCACTTGCTGCTCCTTAAATCCCTTGGCTTAGGCTCTATAACCTGATGGGAGAGCACTATTTTGGGAGAGAGTTAAAGCTGGAGATGTGGTTACGTACTCACAACGGTGGGGCCTTTGCCAGATACAAAGCCCAAAGTCTCACAGCTGATGTGCTGCAGTCCCCTTGTTCATATAAATAGACAGAGCGTGCTTTATCCAGGGATTTTTTTATAGTTGCTGAGATGTTGTTAAAAGGGAGAGAAAATCTGTGACAAATTTTCACGGGAAAACACTTGGAAGTCTGCCTAGTTTGAACATGGTGGGTTGAGATATAATGGTTTGGGGGTTAATCCTGGAAGAGGACAAACCAGGCACCCTTTGCCCATTACCCACGCACCCATCCATCCAGGTGAGGGCTGCTGTGTTTTTTTTGAAAGAAAAAAAGACAGGAGATGGGAAGGAAAAACTACTCCACCCCAACAATGCCTTCCTCCTCCTGAATCCAGCATCCTTCTTGCCCCGAAGCCACATCCCACGTGCTACAGATCTCAGGCTTGCCCCTCACATGCATCTCTATTCCCCCCAGGGATATCAGAAGTCCCAAATCACTAACACCTGCCTATGTGAGCGACCTTGCCACCTCTCACTTGTCCCCACCTCCCTGCCACTGTCTGGGCTCCATTGTGCTATACCAGTCCTCTCCCCAGGAGAGCAGTTTGCTTTCCATTAAGGAGTGAGAGAAACAGCGGGGCCAGCCCTGTGCCCTCAGCCATGCATGAAGTGTTTAGGAGTCAAAAGGGAAGGGCAGAGAAGGTGCTGGGGTTGAGTGGGATGAACAACCTCGACATCCTCCCGAAACTCTCTGAGAAACACGCAGCTTCCCCAGGATGTTTCAAACACCACTCTTTCAAAGAGATTTAAATACCTAATGGCTAAATTGAGCTCTTGGCAGTTTTGGCAGAAGGTAGGTTCCTGGTGCCACCCCCAAGTAGCAATCAGCATCTTTCCCTCCTCACTGCTGGTGCCTGCTCCCAGCAAATCTTCCTGCCTGGCAAACCTTCGCGTTTGCAGACTCAGAGCAAAGTTACTGTTCACACCCGACTCGTACCACACTCCTCCTCACAGAAATAACCCTGCAGCCTTACTGTGCCTTCAAGGTTCGCGGCTCCCCATCAGACCGGACCGTGCAGTGCAAAATAAATTCAGTCCATTTTTTTTTTATATCATTCCAGTAATTCCTTAGGGGATGAGACTTTCTCAGTGTGCAGGCAGATAAAGAGCCAGCACTAATGCAGGGCTTCATCCTCTCTGCACTCACTGTCCTTACAGTACAAATATTCCCGCTGTGCTAATGGGATAAGAAATATGGGTATCCAGGCACTAAGAATGAAGAGAATTTGGGTTCAAAATGCTGTTGAGTTTTCTTTTGAAATGGCTATGTAAACACACAGATGATTAGCAGATAGAGATCAAAACTGCCACATTAGTTAATGCAAAAATGGACTCGGCACTTTTTCATAAACTAAAATGTTATGAATGTAGTGAAGTTTATTTGTATGCCAAGGCATTATCATAACAGAACATAAACTCTTAGGGCAGCCAGTTATCTGGCATAATAATTCTGTCTTTACTCATTAACAAACATCACTAAATCCGTGCTCTGGACAGCGATATTGGGAAGTGTGGGGTACAGTGGCGTCTTTGTGAATGAACAGTCTTTCTCTGAGAACTGGACCGCTGGTAATTAATTATCTCAATGTCTTTGATCTATTTACTTTGTGCATATTTCATCTGTTTTGGTTTGTTACTTGCATTTCAGTGATCTCTCACATTACATAGCAATTCCTTCAGTTGGGAAAATTCCCTTTCCCTTTCCCATGGGAGTGTAGCAGTGCACTAACTGCTCTCCAGAGATGACAGGTCCATTTTTTACATCTGTGAGCATGACTGCACTGATTTCAGGAATCTGCCCGTATACAGCTGAGGAATTCGGTTTGCTCTTATGAAGACTCTATGCGCATTTATAGCTAACTGCGAAGTCCCTTTGGGCTGGGAAGCTATTTGCCTGCTCTCTCCGTTTCAGAGGTAAAATGGTAGGCAGAGACAGCAAAAGATCACTGTCGTTAAAGATCTGCCTCTTCGTCATCAAAAACAAGATCATCTCGGTTTCTAACTACTGGTTAAACACTTAATTGCATTTTACACAACAATTACAGTAAAACTGAGCGTGTATTTGATTGATCTCAGATTTTCCCAAGAACAGTTTTATCAGCTACTATTTGTTGTGAACTTGAGCTCGAAATAAAAGGATGGCTGTTTTGGTTTTTTTTGCCTTGACAGACAATAAACCCATGCTGATAGCATTGGGGTCAAATATCCCATTCCTTCTACCTCCTTCCCCCCAATAAACCTTGAAATCAGTGTGGAATTTTCAGATTATTGGAGTTGGAACAAGTTAGGAAGTTTTCAGTTCCTTCCTCCCACAGGCTGTCAATTCTGAGCATCCGATGTTTTATCTGTAACAATTCATGTTATTGCATTATACATGATAGTAAAAGCAGACTTGAGGAAAAAATAGCATATATTTTATATATTTTCGGTTCTCATTCTTGAAAAACAACTTTGAAAAAGGCACAGCAAACAACCTTTAACAGGAACTACTGAAATCAAATCAGAGTTAATTTGCATCTGAAAGCTACAGCAGAGCTGTTTTAGCTTGCTATAACCCTGCCCATTCCCTTACAAATCAGTACCTCATCTCAGGCAAAATTAGCTCTAGGTTGACATGTGCTGGAGAGACTGAGCTCAAGACAAGGAGACGCTAAGGACACATTACCAGAAGACAAGTTTTGTCATCTTGTCGCTGAGACAGAGGGCTCTGCTGAGGACGTCGAAGCGCAGGGTCAGCGAGACCAGAGAGCAGCGGGCTCGCCCAAGCACGCGTGCCCTGTGTGGGAAATAGGATGGGACTTCACAACCTCCCGATGCCAGAGCTGGGGGAGACTCACACAGCCCAGAGATTCATCACCAAATATTGGTAAAATAGGACAAACCCAGAATCAGTAACTTAAACTAGAATCAGCCTTCACTCAAAGCTCCCTTCTGATTTTCACGATGCGTGAAGCCAGATTTCGTTGCCCCAGCTAAAGCACATGTAATTTATGCAGAGGCGCTATCTAACAAACTCCTAAGGCTGAGTGATTGTGGGATGTTCACTAGAACTTTATTTTCTCAAAACCTAAACTATACCTGAAGAGATTCTGTAAGTGCATTAGGTGCACGGATATTTTTCTCCAACACCAGGGGACAAATCTTCCCAGAGCACGTTTGAATCTCTTTGCTTGGTAGCTTCAATAGCATCAGAAAAAGCTTTTGAAGCTTTCTCAGTCTGAGGCTCTGTCATAGCACAGCCCAAAGAGCACAGCTCTCTGATGTCTATGAGAGCAATTCACATCCTACTGCTGGAAGCCAGGGCTTCCATGTCCTGCCCTTGAGCGCTGTCGTATTTTGATCTTGAGTCTGCTTCTGTGCTCCAGCCTCACACTGTCACCAGCCAGCTCTGGTGTTTGTCTCCCCCTGTGGTGGTTCTTCCAGAAGAGGCTGAGATTGACTATTTTTGCCCTCCAGAGTGACACTGGGACACAAACAACATTTGCTGTCTCTTTGTTTTTTATTGACTGAACAGCTGCCCTTGAGCTGCGTCATGAAGCAAATGTATTTGTCGGAGCTAATGAAAGCGTGAAATGTATCCCGTATTGGATAAAGAGCATAGCAAAAGGATGTTTTCACAAAAAAAAAAAAAAGATGTTTTGGGCTTGCTTTGAGCCACCGTGATGCTCAAGCAAAGGAGGGAAGGAGAGGTGGTATCCCATCAGCTCTCCCAGCTCTGAAGCTGAAGCTTGCCATCAGCTTTAGGATTGTCGTCTTCTCAGTTGCCCCAGCACTCCCTCAGAAGTACCTCAGGAGGCAGCAGCCTCCACAGCTCTAATCCTCTTTTCCCCTGGACCTCCTTTTTGTGCCAGGGGATAGCCAAGAACAGCAACATGTGCATTATACATCTGACATGGAAGAGCAGTGGCAGCGTTTGAAGGCACTCTGCAAGAGACAGCCGGTGAACAATGCTGTGGGAAGTATCCTGCATTCATTCATCAGTGAATTATGCTTAGGGCACAAAAGTGCCTTGGCCAGCACCACAAGAAGACAAGTTGGGGCTTAAAGAGGACGAGATTTTTCCCTTACAGACTCCAGCAATCAGACTAGCAGCAGGTAACCTTTCAAAGATCTATGCCAGGCTGGCATTTTCAACATTAGAGACCAGGTGTGTTACGAAAAACACAGCAGGAATTATGAGGGTTATGGCTGCCAATTCTTTTGGCAGGACCTAGCCTCCTTGCCAGGGAGCAAGACCTGAGAGCTCCTTACAAACCTTTCTCTGAAGACACTGTAGTGCCCCATCCCTGTCTCGTGGTAGCTCTGCGCTGTCACCATGAGCACGTGCTGCCACGTTCCACTTCCCACATTAGACCACCAGGTTTTTCCTCTGAAGGGAAAACTCAAAACTCACATTTCTAGTATGAGAATAGAGCCGTACAGAGTTGAATCTCATCCCTCCAGCTCCTGAGTTTGGGACTCAGACACAGTTTGATGTCTCTTCCAGGAAAGCAGGAACTTCATTGTATTTACTGTAAATGTTCTTTTTTTACACTCACTCTTTTTTACACTCTATGTCACCAATTTCAAAAATTCCTTCTAAATTCACATGTAAGATTTTGGGTTGAGATAAGTCATTTATTCCTACCAGTCTTATATTTTTTTTAAAGTCAGGTCTGTACAAGATAACTTACATGCTGTTGTCTCAGACTGCCCTCTTATGGCAAAATTTTAAACTGTAGGTTTTCCTGGGTTTGCTAAAGGTTTTGCAAGTTCAGTTACTGAAAACTCTAGTCTTAAAAAGTACCAAACAATGAGACAGAAGAAGTCACAGTTGCCTAATTCATTTCTGCTCCATAGAGGTCCTGTCATCTGTTTGCTCTTCTGTGCCCAAGCACTACAAACCCCCTGAGCAGCAGCTTGGCCACCATCTGGTACCCTTGTGCTTGTCCACCCTTCCTCCTGTGGCACAAATGTGCCCAGCTGAATATATGTGTTTGGGAAGCTTTCTAAGATGCTTGTGCATGTACACACACATACGTGCTGCTCTTTTTATATGTTAGGCCTGACTTCATGAAAGTGTCTTTCATGTAGGATGAAGGCTGTTGATGGTCTTCAAATTCTGCCAAACTGGAGGAGTTTCTCAAATCCAGGGGCCAGCCATCGACAAGGCTTTCCCGAAGCCACAGGTGAGCTCTCCTCTGCTTCAGCAAACTTCAGAAAACCAGGGCAGCAAAATTGCTGGCCACCAAAATGATCCTAGAGGCCATCTCAGCTGGCTGCCAACAACCGTGTGAGTGTGCACGGGCCTGCAACCCAAACCATGGGTGGATATGAGAAAACGGGCAGGGCAATCTGCAGCCTCCTCTCCAGCCCTTCAAAGTCACTCTGCCTGCTTCAGTCCTGGCTGCTTCTCCCCAGGGAATTCATCTCGCCCGGCACACGGTGGCTAGCATGGGGCTGTGAGTGAGGAGGGCTACAGGCAAAGGAGCTTCTTACCATTGTAGAGCAGAGGTGGGGACAATCGATCTAATCCATAGATTTGCAATGTCCATTCAATGTGCAAATGCTTTAAAGAAACATCAATCACTTACTTCAGACATGCAGTCTACAAAAATGGTAAAGAGAGGACTGGAGAGCGTGTTTTCACTGTTGCCTAAGCCTTTACAGTCTGTGCTGTGCTGGCTGCCTGGACACTTGGAGCCTTGTGGTGGTAGCACTTCTGATGTCTCACGTTCTTCAGCTCCCAGGGCTGTTAGTCTTCACTTAAAGTGTTTCCACCAGAGACGGGGCCTTGCAGCGTGCCTGAGCTCTTCTGAATCCACCTGCTAGAGCAGAGCAGGAGGGTGTCATGTAGCCAGCTGCTCATCACAGCTGCATGGGCATGGCGAGTGCATTCAGGCATGTAGAAACACATCAAAAGTAGTAGAAAGTAGTCTATATACATGACTGCAAGGAAATGGTGGCTTGACTGACATTTTAGTAGTAAGGTCTGGCTCAGGAAGGAAGAAAAGAAGTCGTCTTTGCCCCAAGGTGGTGTGAGCTCAAGCCACTATTGTTTTCTTCTAGGACAGTACCCTGGGTCTTTTGTAGTTGTGTGACCAGGAAAAAGGCCAAGGATGTTACCTGCAGCATACAGACCCTTGCAAATTGCTCAAGTGCACAGGCAGGGAAAGGAAACCATAGAGGCAGCGTTACTGTCTTTAATTTCCAGTCATGCAGAGCCAGAGATTATTTAATCCACGGATATATTTATATCCTCCCAACCAGTTCCAGCCTGTCTGAGGTACAGGCCTCTCCTGACTGCAGCAGCTTACAAGCTGGTGAAGGGACATACATCGCCTGCATGAGAGTACAACCCTCTGGAAGGAATTATTTCCTCTTACAGCTGATTTATAGATAGAGAGGTAGATGGAGAAGGTGAACACATACTTGACTCATCAACATTTTTTTCAGTACCATTTGGCTTTCAGCTCTCAGTGTGTTACTTTGCCTGAGTTATGACTTCTCGACGTGACCTCTTTTATTTAGATATTCGATCTGGAAAAGCAATATCCTAGGCTTTCGATTTCTAAACCAGGAGTCGCACGTGGTTTGTGCATTAGAGTCCTGCATGGAGAGAGGAAGGAGTGTATTTATACCCCTTAAACGGCAACTTTAAAACTTTTTTAAGGATTTGGAGTGAGAAAGAGTTTTATTATGTAAATGTCAGCAAAACACCTTCCTTTGAAATTCTGAGCATATAAACAAGAAAGAACTGACTTGCCAGAAGATTCAAATTCAAAGCATGAAACCAATAAGGAAGCAAAATAAATAAAGGTTCCCTGCTGCAAAGAAACTCACCCCCAGGAGACACCCACTTACCTGCTAAATCCTCACCTTGGGAAACAGGGCTGCGTTCCCTGTGGGGACTTAGAAGAAGTCATTTCTCTCCATCAGACATCCGCTCTCCTGTGTATAAAGTGGAAATGATCATCATTACTTTTACTGCCTTATTCCTCTTGCCCAGTGGATTGCATGAGCACGAGGACTTCTACAGGCTCCGTTCCACTTGTGCAGAGAATACAACATTTGAGCCTCTACTTTTTAGGCTGCCAGCTTCGGGACATGAAGCCCAGACTCCAGCCCTCACCACGCACCTCCCAAACAAGAGTAGGTTGGAACACGAGGTGTTAAAGCCTGTGCTGAAGGAAGCTCTGCAGGGTCCCTTGTGGTTCCCCTTCCAGAGCCTCTGGTTTCCTCCAGAGCCTCTGGGAGCTGAGCTGGTTTCCTGGCTCTTGTCCTCAGGCGCCCTGATGTCCAGCAAACCCTGATGGCTTGCACACAAGACCTATAGTTTTGCCCCAGTCCCCGAGCCAGTCATCTCTCCCAGACCACAGCTGCCCCAGTGAACCTTTAAAAAGGTTCAATACTGCCCTGGGGATGCTAGAGGCAGAGGCGCAGGCTCTGTGTTTTGCCTTTTCCCAGCTGTTTTCCTCCACATGTGGCTGCAGGCAAGCAGCGTGGTGTCTCTGCTCCCTTGCCCTTGGCAAGCAGCTCGGAGCCTCTGGCAGCCCTGGGTGGAGGGCAGGTAGCATCCCACACCGGCCTGCTTCTCCAGAGAGGGAGGGAAAGCTATGCCCAAGGGGCCTCAGTTAAAGAAAAGTTGACCAAAAAAAAAGGCTTTTAAGTAATCAAAAAATACTAAATATGCAACATAATTCCTTCATCTCCATAATTCCTTCATATCCATTCTCTCCCAAGCATGAAGGGGATATGGGGCAAGTAGGAAAGCCCCATGCAAAACTCCTACATTCAGGGCAGGCCAATTCAGTGCAATGCAATTGCTGCTCATAGCGAGGACGAGGAGCTGCCTTCACTCCAGGTTAACCTCTCATCTGGACCAGCTAGATCCAAACCTGGCTTTGTCCAGCAACATTCAGGGATGCTCAGCTTTCTCATACATGCTGACAACCAAGCCATCTGGGTCATTAATATTTCTCAGGTGTTTTGAGAGCCCCAAATGAGAACACAATAGAAAGATAGCATCCTTTCCCCATGAGGTTAAATGAAAATCTTTGCTTGAGCTGTCCTGGAGGGAGCCTGCATGGATCTGGCCCTGGGGCACGGACCAGGGAGCAGAAACGGTAGCTACAGCTGCAGACCCACAGGGGTCAGTTTAAACCTAACAAAAAGCAAAGTCAAGATTTCATGAAGAATGTTGGTTACTGCATGCAAAATTGCATGGGAAAAAAAAAAAAAGACAAGTATTTTTAGTTGTTTTTAGTTTTTAAAACAGTTCTGTTAACTGAGGACACTGGCAAAAAAAAATGGGCACTTTCTACAGCCACAGTGGCTGCTTTGCTTCCCATAGAACAGCCAGGATGTCAGGATGTGTTTGCCCACAGACTCCTGCTGGTTTTACCTTTCACTTTAAATAATAATTTTAAAGCTTTTCACTGTGGTTGCCACCCTTCCGACCACAAAATACCTACAGTGGTCACCACTGAAAAGCCCCAGAGCTTATCGCCAGTGACCACACCATTTAAGGCCTGCTCAGTGCAATTCACTGGACGGCAGCAGTCCAGCAAGTCTGTGCAATGCCCTCCCCCTGCCATGTCATGCCCAAAATACCACAACATCTATAATTAGAGCAGGAAATGCCTGTGGCATCGTGGTGAACATTACCAACAATTCCCTTTCTGCTGCTGCTTGCAAGAGGTTGCTGCTGACATACCCAAGGAATTATGAGTCTAGTTGAGTTGCAAGAGCAGTCTTACTTTCTCCATCTTTCTTCCTAATTCGCTGCCTGTGCTGACGGTTTTTTCCTTGTCTTTCATTTAGATTAAGTGTCTCAGTGGAGGGATCATCTTTTCATCTTACGGAACACCACCCACAACCCTGAGGCTCCATGATCCCCTGAGTGATGCAATGCCAAGATAACTGTTGTGTGTTAGCAACATGCATCCTGCCTGCAAGGCTGAAGAACAAGCACTAACCATCCAATGCAGCATGGCAAATCTGCTCTGCCAGTAACTCAGATTAAAACTGACTCCTGTAGAGGCCTTCAGTGCATGCTGATGGGCCCTGAGTTGATGGCAAAGGTAGAAAGGAATAGGTTATACAGAAACACAACCTCATGGCGTTAAGAGTTATCCCTCCATTTCCTAGTTTCATACCTAGAAAATTTTAACTATCCCAAAATATGTCCTTTTCATAAAGATTAAGGCCTTGCAGTGTGGGAGTAGCCCTGTCCTGTTCTTTTACCCCTGAACTTCATCATCAAGTTCACAACATTGGGCTCCATTAGCCAGATCCCATGTTGCAGAGACAACTCTGTCAAAGGACCCTGGGATCCTTTTTGGGTACAGACAAGCCACTAGCAAAGGTAGGAGCAGAACTACAACTCCTGATTCCCAAGGCTCCAATGGTGAGATGGGGAACAACAAGAGAAGGCGGGGCCCCATGTAATTCTGCTTAGAAGCAGGAATAAACCACTACTAGGATCTACGCTGACAGAGATTAATCCAAATTATTTTTTAAAATTCAGTGACAGTGAGTCCATGACTGTGCTGCTTGACCAGCTATCACTCCACTGCCTGTACACGTAAATGTTTTTCCCCTCTACATAACCTGTATCATCTGTATTGAAAACTGTGTGTAATTTCTATTTTCTTACTCTCAATGGCTACCAAGGACAAGAAATCACCATCGGTAATATAACAAATCTCTATCCATCAGAAGATCTTTGTTACAATTTCCACTCACTCCTGCTCTACACATATTCCATTCATTTCCAGCTGAATTAAATCCAGTTCCCTCCTTCAGATTAGTTTTCATCCTTTTGGTTGCTCTCTGCACCTGCCCACCGTGTTTCTTAAATGGCAGCAGTGATCCTATGATCTTCCAGATGACAGAATCGGATACAGATACTGTAAAAGCACTCCCTATAGAGAATATACATTTAAATATAAAGCAGAAAGATGCTTGAAATGGAGCTCATGAGGTGCATAGGAGGACCTAGTTCAGTGCTGTATTCCCAGGTCAGTGTATGCTTCAAGGAGATACCGAAAAGATTCATTTTGGCCAAAAGCTGGAAGCAGAAAGGTATAACTGCTTTGAAATCTAGTCAATTAAAAAAATCAAAGTGGTTTCAAAGGTCATGCCTGCCACATGTCTTTCGCCACCGTAAGTGGTTTCACAATCTTGTCTTCCCATTTCATTGCAGTACTTTCTCACTTTCATTGCATGAAAGACTCACTGGTGTGGTGGAGCAACAAAAAAAAAAACCCCGAACAGCTAGAGGAAGGAGACAAGCAGTGAACCTTATTAAGCCCACAAAGTTGTTGAGGGTTTGAAGTAAACAAACAGGAAAGACATTTCCTTGAATTTCTTCATGTTCTAGTATACCAAGGATGTAGTTTTGCCCATAGTAGGTGAAGTATTTTCAGAATTGAGTCTTCAAGTGGTATTTCTTAAAGTTGTATCTTGAACTTCTCGCTGCCTACAAAGAGCAGATCAGTGTCTGCAATGAGCCCTGGTTCCTGACTGTCTTGGCAGCGGAATCACGAAAATTACACCACCGCATCCTCTCCGTAAACTAGAGTGTCTCATCTGTTTTGTAATTGCAGCTTTTATGAAACTTTGCCACAATAGAACTGAGTGACTGCAGAGTAAACCGTGCTAAGTGTCAGCACTGGATAGCTAGAAGTTGTCAAAATCTTAGGCATGTAAAAATGCCTCCTTTTTACATTTTTCACTGTGAGCAAAAATGGTGGAGGAAAGAGAAGTCTGTAAAAAAAAATTTTTTTTAAAGTGAAACATAAATGTAAAATATTCTAGCATCAATATTATTAAAATAGTGTCAGGCACATATTTAAAAAAGAAAGTTGTTGCAGGCAGGAATGGGTGTGCCTTCACGCATGTATAAAACTGTGAGCAGGGACTACATTTCCCTCCTCCGAGGGCTGCCTTTGGGGGCTGAGGGAGCGCCTTTGCTCCTGGATCTGGCCTTCCTTCCTCGTCCTCCCTCTTGTTTGCGGCCAAGGTTGGGGCGAGCAAAGAGGCTGACTCCTCAGCTCCTTTCACAGGGAAGTCCAGCCTTCGCTCCACTCCCCCGGCCCCTCCCCATCATCTGGGGAGGGAACTTCCACCGTCTGGAGAAAACATCATTAGCTTTCCAGCACGTTTCCAGATGTTCGTTATTTTTCTTTTTTTTCTTTATGTAAGGGCTTTCTGAAAGGCACTTCAAGTTTTGGGAAGCCAGCTGTCACCCAGAAGAACTTACTGGTACTTAGCCCCGTGCAGGTGAAGAAGCCCAAGAAGCATGCCACTGACAATAAATTAATACCATATGTTTCCCCTCCTATCCCCTGTGTCTATATCATCAACCTAAAACGCAGCCTCTTTGCTGTAGGAACTTCCTCTTGCTTCGCATTTTTACCATGCCTAACAGAGTAGGATGCTGCCATCAGTCTGTTGCATTTTGTGGGAGATGAACTTATGCTGTCACTTCTCCACGCTCTTCTGCCGTGGAGCTGCCCCTCGGGCTCCTGCCGGGCTATGCTGCAGCTCCCCACAAGCACCCGCCCGTGCGCCCTGCTATCCAGTGGTAGTGTTGAACACATCTTGGAGCTGGCAGGGGAGACCCAAAGGGTCCCTCAGGATCTGCTGGCAGCTGCCCACTCCTGGCACAGGGCTTGTGCAGAGACTCAGACGCCGGGTCACGCCAAAGATCCACGGTCAGCGTCAAGAGACTCTGGGACAAATGTTCTGTATGCTGTTCTGGTACAAATGAAAAGTTGTGATTATTTAGTTGCATGGATCACATACCATCTTACTTCCGTATGTATATGTGGACGTGTAAGTGGGCACGTACCGATCTTCCATTCAAATCTGTGAATGTTTCCAAATACACAAATATCGTAGAAAAATAAATATATGAAGCATGAATCATCCTTCCAGACCAAGTCTGTGATTTTTGCAGCTCCTCAAGCTCCCATTGGAGTCAAGGGAAATAAAGCAAGCACAAAAAGCACATGGTGTTCAGTAGATATTAATTTCTTTGCTCTCATTGCTGTGTGCTGGGCTCATGTGGGGCAGCTGTTGGCTCTCCACTCCCAACGTTTCAGCAGTAACAGAAGAGAGGCAAAACAAAACGTGGCTTAAACCCCTGGAAACACGCAAGTAGAAATAAACAGCTAGGATGGAAGAAACTAATTTTTTTTTTCTGTGTCCCGCTGAGGTTTTATGGTCTTTGCTTCTCCCACAGAGGGATTGCTGGGTGAGAGAGATTGCAACCACCAGAGGATATATTTGAATTATTTGGAAGTCTTGTGAAGTTTGTATACAAAACTGTTCATCTAATTGCTGCAATTTGGAAAGCTGATACTTTCCAAGGATTTTTTTTTTGTCTTATGCAACTTCTTTTTCCTAACTTCATTTGAACATGCATGAGGAGCATTTTCTGCAGAGAGTCGACCAAGCACACTGCAATCCTAGCACCAGGTTTCCAGCAGTTCATTCTGGGGCACAGTATCTATGCCCGTGGCAAATCTCTTGCTGTCCCATATGGATGGACTTTCTGTCTGACCCTCCTCTGGGAGGTGACCAGGAAAACCAGAGAGCCCACATTCATACTCCAATCTAACCCCACATGACAAATACAGCACGGTCTCTCTTCATGTCTAATATCCTCCTTATACCCCTATTGCACCATCTCCAAATTTGAGACAGTGAACAGCAACCATTCAAACTGCCATTCTACAGCCAGGGAAATTACAGCAAATTTTGGTTTTACAGGAGGTTATCAAAAAGCAAAACCGCGCTCATTTTACGTGCCACTTTCACATTCTGGTTTTGTTTCCTCTCTTGGTAATTTACTCAGCAGGGGAGAAGCATATAAATTTCCTGTGCATGCTCCCAGCAGTTTTTGCCCTCGAAAGCTCAGACCAGCCCACAGCAAGCTGAGGTTCCTCGGGATCAACATGGGAGCGAGAAAATCCACCCCGGGATGTGTAAGGATGCCAGGATCTGTAAGGGTGCAATAGAAGGGCATTTGCTTGGGAGGGGTGTAAGTTAGGAAATCTGTCGTTGTCACATACCTTGGAAAATAACAACCACAAGACCCGCAAGGATTAAAATTGATAGCAGCAGTAGATAGGGGTATCTTTAAAATTCAAGTTAAAAAAAAAAAAAAAAAAAAAAAGCACCAAAACAGCCTTTCATTGTTTCCCAGGGCTGGTCTCTTGCAACTTGAAAAAAGTACCGGAGCAATATAGTGTTCTCTAGGGGTTAATGTTACATTAATCAGAACTGACAAGCATGAAAATCATTCTTTGTTGTCTTTAAATTGCTAATTTAAGATTGAAATCTAAAACGCTTGAGCACTGATCGTTAACACCGCCGCTCCAACAAAACCCAAGTGCAATCTTCCCTCCTTATGGGCCGCTACACAATCGGTGTACATTTGGTTGAGAAAACAAATGCAAAGTCTGCAACTAAATCCTAATGTCTCGTTTAAGTGTTTCCATTCACAGGCTTTCTTTGGCTAAACTTCAACGAATTGTACTACAGTTTAATTGAAAAGCAGCATTTGCACCGGCATTTACATCTGAAGGCAGAAATGCTGGCATTGTATCTTGAGGTGCAATGGCAGCAATAATGCCCCAAAATCCAAATAATGTTTTTCTGCAAGTTATTATTTTTCTAGTTGCAGAGGTATTTTAATGAGTTGATTCTCAACTGAGGTAAGCAAGCAAAGTTTGAGACACTCAGTAACAAAAAACTTGTTTTAAAAAATTATTAAAGTTTAAAAAAAAAAAGCTACTAAAGGGTAAACGCGGTGCAGTGAAGAAAGGCACCAGATATAATCAAGGAGGATAATGTGCCATCAAACGTGTGGCTACAAAACTAACAAAAAAGCACGCATCAGCAAAACAAATGGGAAAAGCATGTTCTCCTTCTGCCCCTTAAACGGAATTACAAAGCGTGTTAGGGGCCAAATCAAGTCCAATTTCTTTTGCCAGCTTGACTATTCGCAGGTTCAGATCTAGTCACAGACGCAGCTCCCACTGAAATCCATGGACATGTGCACTTGCAGCTGAAATAAGCTGAATCCTCAGCTTGGCTGTGACCCAAAATAATTTCACTCCAAACCCATCAGCGGATCTGGTTTGATCTAGTCCCTTGTGAAAAGGAAGGAGGAACAAGGAGATCTGTGATAGGATCACATTGTGGAGTGACTGGATGGATGCTCCATTAGAGGTTTGGGAGGATGAGAGTAGGAGAGGGGCTTGGGGCAAAGCAAGCTGTGCCCTCAATTCTTCCCTCTGAGGAGCCAGTGAGCTGCAGTAGCTGTGACATCCAGCATCCAGAGTGAAGGAGGACACATTTCTCACACCCAAGCCCTTTGCTTCTCTTTGCAACTCCAGTAAAGCAGAGTTGAGCTATGCAGCCGTACTTACCACATCCATTGACCCCGATGTGAGCTCCATAGCAAATCTTAGGGCAGAACTTGCCACACAAAAGAAGTGTTAAAGGCACAGGCACTGTCATGCAGAACAAGCTCTTAAAGCAGAAGAAAAGGACTCAGCATTTGGCCAAGGAGTGGGGTCATGCACTGAGGGTGCTTTGTATTCTGGGGAGGACGTGGGACGATGGCTCTCCAGGCTCATGCAGAGCAAAGGCGAAGGAATACGGGGCTTAGGGAAAGAGAAAATTAATGTAGTGTTTAGGGAAGGAGAAAATGCGAGAGATTCTGAGCGCTCTCATCTGGCAGCCGCATCCAGAATACGAAGGTGCATACGGGCAGTGCCTACAGAGGACCCCTATCTTTCCTTCTGGTCGATGGAGTAGGAGTGTAAAAATGCCCTTGGATTAAGAGTTAATCAGAGCAACATTCCTTTGTTTGTTAACCCCAACATCGCTAAGAAATCTGCGTTCTGATGCCCAGACTCAAAGTCACATCTAATGTAAGTATGACAAAATCAGATGTCCCTCACGTTGTGTGCTCCTTCGCAGCATCCCTTGCATGTGGTAGTAGAGCAGGTCCCAGGAGAGAAGATGAAGAAAATATTGACAAGCATGCTTTTGCCAGGATATCTTGGATTCAGTGTCATAGGGGATGACTCCTGAGTTTGAAAATGAAAACCATTTTTCACCGTACGCTTGTCCTTACAAAGAGCAGTAGCAGGATTTAATAGATACAATTTTTGTTGCATTCAATTCTATCTCTTGACACTTCCAATGCACCTTTAGTTGATTTATATGCAAGACTGGCAGGAAGAGGATCTGCTCGATCATCTTCAGTAACAATATTTGTGTTAGAGCTGGGACTCAGAAGCTCACCAGCAGCACAAGGAGAGCAAAACAAATGCCTAATAATGAAAAGGAACCTTAGAGCCTCAGACCTTTCAGGTAAAATTAATAGCACCTGCCTAAACAATCATTTGATAAATTTTCAATTATATTTCAAACTATTTAAATTGAGGAGTAATATGAAAAAAATCCCTAAAGTGTCTATATTTAACATTATCAATATGTCTTCATATCCCTGGGCCCAAATGCTTCTTTACTGTTACACTATTTTAACCATGGGATGGGTTTGTTTGCATTTGTTTGGAAAAAACAATGTGAAGAAGTGAAGGGAAGTCAAATGGGAGGAAGAGAAGTGGAATAAGCATGGAATTAATCTTAACAATGACAATTTTTTTCCTCAAATCAGCATTAAAATGAGTAGTTTCTGTTTCCTTTATTCTTATGAAGAAAAGTAGGTAAATTCTTGGAATAATATCTAGTGATTCACAATGCTGTATTTACATTTTTGCGTTTTTAAATCTGGAGATGATTAAAAGACTGAGGAATCCTCCCAAATATTCATCTTATTTGTGAAAAATGCATATTTGCAAAATACATCTTCTATGTTCTAAGTTGAAGTTCAACGGAGTGAGTAGGGGTGGGATCCAGTGCACCGGAGAGACACCCAAACCTAAGTGTCCATACACAGGCTATGTGCAGCATTCCACTGCATAAGGAAAAGGCATCTGTCACCACTGAAGGACCTGGGTTGGGGAGAGGCACCCAGCCCCACTGGCAGCTCCACGAAGGTTTGGCTCTTCCACAGACCTTCCACCATGCCAGTCAGCCTCTGAGGATGCCTTTGGTGCCCACAGCCATCTCTAGGGCCTCTGTTTAGGCAATTAAACATGTCTGCACTCCTGTTATAGCCAATGGAGATCCAAGGCATCTAAAGCAGAGTGAGAAGCTCTAAGGTATCTTATCTGAAACATCTCCCTGGAGCTAGCAGATATGGCACAGGACATATGGGAGCTGATGTCTTCCAGAAGAGCAGCCTGAGACCAGATAGGACATCCCACAGCCTTTCAAGTGGTATTAGATGTTCACAAAATTGATTAAGCTCTTGGTCAGTGTATACAAGGGAGTCTAGAGATTGACTCATTTAACCAGCCATCAGCTATCTGCTCCGGGTCAACCTGAGATCTCCAGTGCTCAGTTCAGCTGTCTTGGCACCCAATACCATTTGAGAGGCTATAGGCTACCCCATCTTGTCCTCAGCTGATGCTCCAGAAGGGCTCTACAGTCCTGTACCTTGTGCGCTAGGTTGGCCAGCCCTGTCTGAACGTCTCACACACCAGAAGCACCTCCAATATAACTGATACAAGCCACCCAGCAACTTTACTGGGAATTAAAACATTTAGCTCTTACGTAGACACCAACAAGTACGTGTCTTCATCTTGAACTGACCTGCAGCCAAAGGTTTCACTGGCGCTGGAGAAAATCCTGTGTTATTTTCAGGTCATAAACAGAGAGAACTTCTCTTTGAGTCCTGAATCTGTTTATGCATAAATTATTTTGTTTGTATCAAGAAACATGGCAACACAATAAATGCCCAGTGCAGATGTATGAAGGTAAGCATGCAAACATTTCCAAAACATGCAAATACTGGTGCATATGTGTATCAAGCTTTTAAATGAGCTTTCCAAAATTTCTCTTGTTATGTGCTGTTTCAAGATGCTCTCACTGATTTAAGAAAAAAAAAAAGGTCACAAACGTGACCTCACATCCGACCAGTGTGGCTGCCAAGGTGACATCATAGCCTGCAAGTGCCGTGGGCACGCAGGGGCACCACTCCTAACTGGGATGCTGCCAAAAAGTAACAGCATTCAGATCAGCGAGAGCAAAAGGCGGCTCTGCATTTGTTTAAAGCTTGCTTTTCATTTCTTTAGCTTACCTAAGGCTTCCTCTTTGTCTCTCCTTTTCCACCAGTTCTGGTTCAAGCCACAAAACCAGACCCAAACCTAGTGGAGACAAAGATGCCTATGCATCCAGTCTTCAATAATACACTGTATCACATCTACTCTTTTCAGACAGACTCAGAAGGTTTGGTTAACCTATTCCTTTGCTGTTTTGAGTATCAAAATCTATTACTATTTTATAATTATGTTTATATTTGACAAAAAAAAAATTTCAGGCATTTGTAAAAGTTTAGATGCCTCATTTGAAATAACGGTTTATGATGCCTCCATCCATCAAACGGACTAAGTAAATATTTTTTCAGTTTTATTAATGCAGTATGTGCACACAGTGTGCAAAATGCTAGGGACCATTTAAAAAATACATTAAAAGTATTTGCCATATTGGAAAGGTTTTTAACATTGAGTCCGAGGTGGTGCTTTTCCCTCCAGAGAATGTTTTCACACATAATAGGTAGATATGAGGTTACATTACTTTTAGGGATTTATTACATTTTCTTGCTTCTATATCTGGCATCCGTTTTCATAAATGTCCAATGAATTTAAAATTAAAATACATTTGGGAAATCGATTTCTGGCTGTCTCAATAAATCACAAACATTTTAGCTGTAATTTCTGGATGGTGGAAAGGAGCTGGGTCTTACATGTATCCCTAAGGCTCAGGAATTCTTTTTACCAGCCTTGAATGCTTTTAATGTGGCTATTATTTAGGAGAATAAACACATGACTGTGAGAAAGGTTGAAGGAAGGTGAAAAACTTAAGGTGGGATGTCACTAAAGGCACACATGAAGCAGGATAGGTATGGTAAGAGCAGCACATAGCAATTCAGCGATTTACCTGTCGTGATGGGGCCAAATCCCAATTTCAAATCAATACTTTGCAATAGATTAGCCAACGTGGCAGGAACAGAGACTGAAGGCTGCCCTAACACAGTAAAGGTGTGTAGTGTGCTTAGTGAAAATCAGCTGACATGTTGTTCATTAACATAGGGAACACACACACACACACACACACACACACAGAAGAAAAAAAAAAAAAGGAGGAACTTTATCTATTCTGTGTTAAATCAGATACTGCAGAGATAGCAGAGACATGGCAAATCTCTGTTATCACTAGAACAGGGTTTTAAAAGATAGAGGCCGTTTGGTGAAAGAGAAAGGGGTAGCACTGCGCATTAGAGAGATGACAGGCTACCAAGACAATAAATAAATAACCATAAATATATAAATAAGCATAAATTAAGAAGAATTTTTGAGGATCATAATAACTTTGGGAATGGCTGCTAGAAGTGGCCATTTAGGGCATAAAGGGGGTTGGTGACAAGGCCTCAGGCTGTGTCTGAATGAGTAATCGGCTCTGGAGTGGGGTTAAGCACATGCATGGCTGAGCACCACCATTTCCCATTTACACTGCTGCCCTGAGCCTTCCTGTGGGCAGCCCAGGATCAAAGTCTCCCCTGGATGCTGAGGAACACAGGATTTGGGATTATTGCTCAGTGCCTTGAATGGTAATATCCTGAGCCTCACCTAGACTTGGTCCATCCGGACCACATGGACAAGACCTCCAGTGCGTGCAGAGGCATCAGGAGCTTGGGCTCTCCCCCTCTAGAGACTTTAGAGGGGCTGAGGTTGCAGTAGGGTTGGTGAGTCAGTCTGGTGTTGAGAGCAGATCCAGCATCCACTTAACCAACAGACAGACGCACACAAGAACTGGGTTTAGGTATTGAGTGTGAGAAACTGTAAGAGAATTCCAGTGGTGTGTCACTACAGGAGAGTAGTATCCCAACTATGACAGAAGAAACAACTGCTACTGTTAAAGATGGAGGTAGTAACTTGCCAAAAATAAACGTAACTATTTGAAAATTGTGAAAGTTGTCTTAGAAACACCTAAGAGGGATGTGCAAATATGTTGAATCACCATGCATGAACAGTTTTCATAAATATTTAGCAACAGCATTCCTCACTTTAAATTTACAAGTTAGAAACACATTGGAATAGTGAGAGAAGCCTGGTGAGTTTACTTTATCCATATATTCTTTTTACGAGCTTCTGAAAGCACCATGATAAAGTGACCCTGCAGAAAAATTGAATTGTGTCTCTCCTGGCCACATCCTGCCCCAGCAGTCTCATTAGAAACAGCAAGAACTGGAAAGTACTACTGGAGGAGAACTGAGACAACTGGGGCCTATAGATTTCATCTCTCGTTTTAAACCAAAACACATTTTCTGCGATGACACAACTAGAAACACAGAAACAGATGTGCGAGATTTTGATGCCGTCATGAAAACATCCTGACGCATAATGGATCCACAACGAGAGGGGGGATCTGAAGTGCTCACGCTGCGCATCAAACCACTGCTTGTTTATTGCGGCTTGAGGAACGGCACGCACACAGACACACCACAAAGACGTGCTGCTGTCGCTAGCAGCACTGTACGCCGTCTCTCAGGGCAGGTTCATGTAAACTGAAAGCCAACCTGTGTGAGCAAGGATGCAAAAAACCAACATCAGCCCAGTCAGGATGGAGTTTTCACCGAACACCTCCTGCCCCAAACCCAGGCAGCCTGTGCATGGCTGCCCAGTACATCACAGGAAAGCATCTAAAAAGAGCTGGCTGCGTTTCAGAAACTTTAGTTTTTAAAAGGATCAGTGTAAAGACACTTCAAATTTATGAAACAGGACATCTGCAGGATATGAGTTTTAGAAGTTTTTGCCTATTTACGTTTCTATAATGAAACCTGAGACTGAAAAAGTGCTTGATAGATGGGTAAGAGAAGCCTGATAAGAGGTTTGTGGTTTTTTTTTTCTTTTTGTGTGACCTGCCTTGCAGAACTTTCCACAAACAACACGCAGGGAGAGAGCTGAAGGAGTCTGAGGTCCTGTGTCTCGGCAGACAGACCCCAGGCAGCGGCCAGGCCAGAAATGGCTCCCAGCAGCACCTGCCAGCCCGGGTGAGACCAGGGGGGCCGGGCTGGGCTTTTAGCCTCCCCGGGAAACGCAAACAGTGGGCTTGTTCTGACCTTTCTGTAGGAAGGAAAATAGGAGGGAATGTCGCTGCGGAGCACCCCGAGCCCCCTCTTCGTCCCGGCTGGGTACGGACCCGTCTGAGGGAACACAGATGCCCTGCGGGCACAGGCCGGGGGCAGGGGCAGCCCCTCGGTCCCTGGGGAACCGGTTCCAAACGCCCGCCTGCCTCAGCCCCGCTCCCTGCCGCCGTGGCCGGACAGCGGCCTCGCCGCTCCCCGCCCGCCTGCCCGCCTGCACCCGGCCCCGCGGGACCGGGCCGGCCGCGGGCCGGCGGCGG